>MDKI01005061.1:0-19069 GCA_005239505.1 Nicotiana paniculata
TCATTTATACATTTATGCCTTTTTACTTATTAGACCGGTGGTGTCTTGACTAGTCCTCGTCATACCTTCACCGAGGTTAGTCTTGATACTTACTGGGCACCGCTGTGGTGTGCTCATACTACACTTCTGCACATTTTTGTGTGCAAATCCAGGTTATTGTTGTTAGTAGCTACGCAGATCATTGTTGGGGAGACTCAAGGTAACCCGCTGCTGCATTCGCAGGCTTCGGAGTCACCTTCCTGTTTTATTTCTATTCAGTTGTACTTACTTATTCCTAGACAGTTGTATTTAGATTTCATAGATAGATTTCGTAGAGCTTATGACTTGTATTTACCGGGTTTTGGAAAATTGTAAACTCTGTCAAGATGTCTATATCGAGACTGTTATAATTCCTTTATTATTGTTGTCGTTCAGTGAAAATGTTAGGCTTACCTAGTCCCTAAGACTAGGGGTCATCACGATACCCAACGGGAGAAAATTTGGGTCGTGACATAAACATTTTGAAATCAAAGTATACACCCGCGTAACTTTGAATGAAATAACTTTTTCTATCAACAAATACTTTTTCTTAAAATTATGTACACGTTTACGTGACACAAATAAATTTAAAAAATGAACATTCGTAGAGATGCCTTTAGGAACGGATTTTTTGAAATTATTATCGTGATTGCGTACATGTTCGCGTGACGTGGTCTCGATTTTTTAAAAGTAAAACCAAAATACGCGCTTGCACAACTTTGATTATTTTCTTAAATGAATCAAGTGTTATGAATTATGTACACGTCCTCATGACATGATTTTTGACGCATCAAATTCAAGCGGGTATACGTATACGTAACCGCTCCTTAAATAAATTTTTAAATACAAAAAAAATATTTGAATAATTAGAAGCGGTAAAAAATATAAAATGGCACATAGGTAAAGTCAGTAATTAAATAATTTAGGCCAAGTATAAATCATTAATCGACCGTGCTAGAACCATGGAATTCAGGAGTGACTAACACCTTCTCCCGGGTTAATAGAATTCCTTACCCGGTCTTGTGGTCACTTTTTAACAGATTTATAAATTTCCTTGATTTGGGATATTAAATAACAAATAAATGGTGACTCAGAACACTATAAATAAATAATTCCGAGTGGCAACTCTGAAATTAAATAGATAATTCAAAATTCGAATAATGTCACTTAAATTGGAAAAACTCCCCATACCCCAGCTTTCCGGTAAAAAGGAGGTATGACAACTCTGGCGACTTTGCTGGGGATCGAACCCAGAATCTTTGGTTCAGGGTTCAAGAATTTGAGCTTTAATATGATTTTACTTGGTTTGTTTAAATTGTTGATATTACTGTCCTTCTGTGCCTAATGTTCTAAATGTCATCTATTTACCGCTTTGATATTTATTTGAACTGTATTTAAACTGTCTTCTTACGCATCCCTCATGAGTCTCCTAAAAGTTGGTGCACACGTTCGCGTGGCCCGCCTTTCTGTTAGAGGTCATACCAAGTAAGAACGGGGATGGATCAACCACTAGGCTGGATAGCCTTTCGTGCTACCGGTACGTTGCTTCTATCTCGGCTCGAGTTGTCCGCTCGGGTAAGACAGGTCTAGAACAAAGCCCCATGTTTAAACCTAGAATGACAAAACCTCATGCCGGATCCCTAGTAGGAACACTTATTTGCATCATGTGCATTTTTAACTTAGGGGACTCAACACAGGGGTTGGGTTCGTCTAGGACAGGTGTACCCGAAAACAAAAAGACCATCTTGATGCATCTTACCTGCTATGTGTACATTATTTGTTTCGGCTTGTTTGTTGACCGGCTAAAAAAGAAAATAACAGGAAAACCAAGAGCGAGGGAGGATAGAAAATTTACCAGTTTCGAAAACCCTGATATTTTAAAAATACCTCGAAACTCTGTCAAAATTTTTCAAAAAAAAGAAAAGAGTAGAAAAATAATTTCAAAATAAGTGAAAATGAGTCAACATCATATTTTTCAAGTTGTGTCAAAACTGACCGAACTACGTAGGTCTAATTCTCACCGGATGTGAGATACGTAGGCAAACCTTATCGGTGCCGACCCCACTTTTCAAAAATCAACAAAAATAAGTTCATTAGTCAAAATAAAACTGACCCAGCTTCGGTTAAGTCTTGTACCGTTCTTGCCAAAATAGCCTTAGAATACTTTACATTGTCGAAGGGCTATCTTTGTTAAAATCGGTCATGTCTGTCACTTTTTCTAGAAAAGTACCCTGCCTCGGCCTCAAAACTTTATCCAAAATGAAGAAGGGGCCACTTTTGTAAAAACGACCGTTTTGGTCAATGTTGCACAAAAAGCTGCTTTTTAGGAGATGTATCTTTTGAAAATTAAAATTGTTCTTTGTAAAAAGAATTTGTTGGTCTTTTCCTTTCAAAACTAGAAGCAATCTTAACCCTACCCGTTCACAGGTGCAAAATGAGTACTGTCCAGAATCCGCAACTGAATATCGTAGAGGAAGCTCCCCTACAACTCTGAATGTGGTGGCATGACCTAGACAAAGAGGGTAAATAATGGGTAGTTGAGCAATTGGGGGCTCTCATTTGAGATCATGAAGGTTAAACCAAGAGATGACTTGATCAAAGCTTAACTTTCTGGGACCCGGTTCATAATGTATTTCGTTTCTCAGATTTCGAGCTCACTCCTACCCTGGAATAAATAGCAGGATATACGGGATTTGGTCGGGATTTAAGGAACCAACAACTCATCTTCCCAAGGCCCATGTCAGTGCGCCATTTCTTTGATTTCCTATCCATCAGCAAACAACTCAGAAAGAGCCGGGTGGTTGATGGCTGTTGCTCGATCAATTTCCTGTACTCTAGATATGGCTTTCCAGACGGGTTCGAAACACATGAAAAGGGTCTAAACAACAAACAAGACAAGGATACCTAGAGAATTCACCACCGAATAACCTTCATAGTGGCATTCCTGGGTGTAATGGTCTTTCCAAATGCAAAAGGGACCATTGATATTCTGTGGCTAGAATTGCCCAAGTTTTGACTGAGAAAAAGGATCACACTCTAGCTCCGCTCATACTGTCTAATATTTCCCGGGCTTTAACACAGTGCAAGTCGAGAGAAACATTCTTCGAAGGTTGCAACATTATTCTCCAAACGTGGCTAATCGAACACCTTCGTCATCACGTGAAATTCATGAGCTATGGTCCTAACAAAACCAATTTCATTGAAAGCTATGAAGAAAGAGTAACAAATTACAATTCCCCGGAGGGATTTGAAGCTTGGATCGACCATCTGAGAACTTTACGGGAAAATCAGATAGAGTGGACTCTGGGATGGCTTCCTGTCAAGGAGGTTATACACATGTCGGCTACAAGAAATCATTTGTTGTTAATGGGCCTGAAAAGTGTCCAACCCTATGCACCCCAAAGGGTCCTAAGGCAGTTGGGTCAGTGTCAAATAGTACCTGAGGATGAAGATACTCAAGTGCCTGATATTGATTCAACAAAATTGGAATGGGTGTAGGTATTTGAAAGAAGATACTCAAGTGCCTGATCTTTCCAAAGGCAAAGTAGATCCGGGTTATGCAGCATGGTTTGAAAAGAGAAATATCATTGATGAAGAAACATAACCCGAGTCGGAAAGGCCTTCCAAAAGGCCTCATGTTCAAGCTTTCGATGATAAAACTCAAGAAAGGATAGCTTGGGGAGAGAAACAAAAAGAATATCAGGCCACTATCCGCACTTTGAAACAAAAATTGAGGAACTTTGAATTCGACAATGAGTTACAAGCACATGTAGTTAAGGCGAAAAAAGACAGTTAACCCGAGAGAACGAGGCGCTCTGTGCCCAACTCCGGAGTTTGAAAATAGGTGCGGAAACACCTATGAGAAGTGAAAGGGATGAAAATATCATCAGTAACCTAAGAATGAAGGTTCATGAGTATGCGTTTGATTTTGACTAAAGCTGAAAAAGGCTTGCTAGATGCCCAAACCAAGTTAGCCAAGGGAGCAGAAGAACATGCCCATCATTTGAGGCAGAAGTATAGCAAAGAAATGGAAATCCTGAAGGATGTTTGCCATGGGGAATGAAATGGTCCAACAAACTAAATACTTTAAAATAGAAAGGGAGCGCTGTTATGCACGAATCTGCCAATTGGAAGGAACCGTGCAACAGCTACAAGACCAGAACAACACAAACACTTGTAATTTTTTACCCTCCCCGAGATTTTACACATTTTAGCGTTTAAATATTTAGTTTAGGTATAATATCGCTATTTTAAACTAGTTTTGACTCTTTTACTTCATTTTATCACAAAACTGAAAACTACAAAAATATTTTCCTTCATTTTAGCTAATAGGTATTTTATTTAGTTGCTTTTACTTTATCTTACCTTTCATGAAATTGAAAAATACTAATATAGTTTCAATATTTTGTTTTCAAAGATAAAATGAAAAGTTTTTAAAAAATATTTTCACTTAGTTTAGTGTTACTTTTAAGTTGTTGGTCTTTAATAAAATATAGAGTAGTATTTAGATTTTAAAATATAGCTATTTTGTCTCTTTCTTTTAATGTCCTATTAGTTTAGATAAATATTAATTTTAAATGAAAACAAACAAACAAACAAAAAAGGAAACGAAGAAGAGGAAAAGAACGTTAGAAGCAAAACAAAGGAAATGAAAGAGTTTCTTGTTATGAAATAACGACGGTAAAGAAATAAACTGAAGACAAGTATAGATAGAGAGAGATTGATGTATTATTCAATTTTCAAACTGATGTACATAATGAAATGAAATCTCCTCTATTTATAGAAGAAATGAAGTTGCTGTGTAAGCTGCTACTGCAAGCTGCTGTGTAAGCTGCTACGCAAGCTGCTGTGTAAGCTGCTTGTAAGTTGCTTGTAAGCTGCTACTGCACCAGATATAGATAATCTTCTACCGGGGGTAATATTTAACCTTAACGGAGTACCGAAATGATAAGCTTCTTCATGAAGCTTATTTTCAATAGAGTACCAAATAGATATACATATTTACGACGGATTCCCATATGGATAACCTTCTTCAGGAAGCTTATGAACATCCATAGTATAATATATATTTATAACACTCCCCCTTGGATGTTCATTAAAATATAATGTGCCTCATTAAAACCTTACTAGGAAAAACCCCGTGGTAAAAATCCTAGTGAAGGAAAAAGAGTACACATATTTAGTAATACGCATCTCTAGGTGGCTCATTAAAAACCTTATAAGGAAAACCCTGTGGGGAAAAACCTTAGTAAGGAAAAAAGAGTGCATCGCATATTTTACTCCCCGTGATGAAAACCTAATTTCAAACATTTGAGTCTCCCCATTCTAATCTTGTATACCATCTTCTTAAAAGTTGAATTTGTAGAGAATATTATCCACCACTATTTTCGATCGATTTAAACTAATCTCATCAAACCAAGAAGCTGTTGCAAGTCATTTCATTGAGTTGCTTGCAACCTGCCTGCATCAACTGCTTGTAGATAAACTTCAATAGGGTACTAGATGGATAATCTTCTTCAGGAAGATTATCTATAATAGAGTAATAAATGGACATCCACAATAATATTTTCGTAATACTCCCCCTTGGATGTTTATTATTATGTGCCTCGTTAAAACCTTACTAGGAAAAAACCCCGTGGAAAAAATCCTAGTTAAGGAAAAAGAGCACACTAATAATATACATTGAAAGTTGCCTCATTAAAAACCTTACCAGGAAAAGCCCAGTGGAAAAAAACCTGAGCAAGGAAAAAAGAGTACACTGCATACTTTACTCCCCCTGATAAAGTCTGTGTAGGAGAAGAGCCATATCTTGCTAGCAAATTAGTAGAAATGTTGTGTCAGGCCTTGTAGCATTAGCAAGATACATTAGTGCACTAATTGCACTGAGATAGGGTACTTCGGGACCAAGGAGTTCCTCATCATCTTCTGGAGGTCGGAACAAATCCTTATTTACTTCAAGTGATCGAACAATCATTGATGTACTCAATGGGTGCGCTTTGTCCATGTAAAAGCCTTTTAAGACCCTTTTTGTATAAGTAGATTGATGGATAAATATTCTGTCTGCTAAATATCCAATTTGCAGACCAAGACAAAGTTTTGTCTTTCCAAGATCTTTCATCACAAATTCTTTCTTAAGATATTCAATTGCCTTTTGGAGCTCTTCTGGAGTTCCAACAAGATTTATGTCATCAACATAAACAACAAGGATAACAAATTCTGATGACATCTTCATTATAAAATACATGGACAAATAACATCACTTACGTAACCTTCTTTCAGCAAATATTCACTGAGGCGATTATACCACATGCACCCAAATTATTTTAAATGGTACAATGACCTTTGTAATCTGATCGAGTACATTTCTCGAGACTTTGAACTATATGCTTCATGCATTTTAAATCCTTCAGGGATATTCATATAGATTTAATCAAATGAGTCATATAGGTTATGACTTGCATTTAAATGGCATGGCATCTTCAGGTGTCTGGACTACAGGTCCGATCCTCACAATCCTTTACAATATTGTGCACTATATTGTATCAAAGATATCGTCGACGATCATTTGGTATCGGTTCGCAAGAGACATAACTTGTTGAGATCTCATTACTTTCTTTATTTTCAGGTACCTGAACTTCTTCTGGAGTTTCATGAAATGTTATGTCGTGGGCTCTTCTACAGCTTATTTCCTCCTTATTATGATCATTTTGATCATTTGCTCCTATCCTTTTCAAGGGTTGTTACCTTTGGAACCGATTGGTCTACCACGCTTCATGCGTACAGTAAACTCCATCCTTTAGGGACTTTAATTTTAATAGGAGCATTCACAGCTGAAATATGATATTTAATTATGGATCAGCAAATGCTTATGGCATTTGACTTGAATTATCTTCTGAGTGAGGATCATACTAATGATAATTTGATTCATAGAGCATATTTTTCAGCTGTTTATTCCATCACCCAAATGTTAGAAAACTAACATATATCCCCAATATTCTTTGGGAAACATATATTTGTGCATTGTGGTAGAGAAATTAATCATAAATCACACATCAAAAGATAGTAGTAAAAATATTTGGTTTCTGATCCTAAACCAATTGTGAGGGGAGGACTTATCATATATTATTGGCCTGATGCATACAAGTGCTGCTATATGCAATTTAGAAAATCTTAGACCAACACATGAGGCTTTGTTCTCATAAGCGATAGTTTAGCCTTTAATAGGAGGTATTCAATGCTAAACTAGCTTGGATATAAACCATCATCATCAAGATCAATTATCTTGATTTCATAATCTGAAATTTATGCTCTTAATTGATAAAAGCAATTTCAAATGCCAAACTGCAAGTTGACAATAATCGTACATGTAACCATCTCATATATGCATCTGTAAGTGGTTCATACGATAGGTGAATGGGCCCATATTCACCTTTTATATATTTCAGATTAGGGTCTTAGTCCCAACTTTAGCTAGTATAAACAATTTATTATGAGAACAAGCAACACAAGAGAATTCTTGAAGAATCTTCTAGTTCTTCAGTATATGCTTATCTGAATTCTCAAATAGCTCATCTAAAAATGGCAAATGGAAACTTCAGGTTTATCATGGCATGTGCTATCTCTTAGTAAACTTCTGGTTTACTATAGCATAAACTTTTGCATTAGTAAACTTCTGATTTACTGTGGCTACTTTTGTATTAGCAAATTTCTGATTTACTGTAGCTACTTTTGCCTCAGTAAAACTTCTGGTTTACTGTGACTGCTTTTGCATTAGTAAACTTCTGATTTACTGTGATACGTGATGTAGTACAAATTAAAGAATAAGGCGAGTAACTTCGCACATACATATTATTTTACCCCCTATGATTGTGGAAACATGAAGATTTTCAATCTTCCAATCATTTGTAGTCTCAATATGATAGCCATTTGTATTAGTAAACTTCAGGTTACAACATATGTTTTGACCATAATCATATAATAATAATGACATAGTTGTATATAAACTCTTCTAGAGCCTTCATTTATTATCCACAATCTAATATTTATCAGACACTACTGGTGTCATGTGTCTTCTAGACAAGCAGTTAGATCTTCAGGAGTTATTGATACATTTTGTACTATCAAATATGCTCAGACACTTCTGGTATCATGAGAGAAAATGGTAATCAAATAAATAATATAAAGACAATTCTAACTTATAAATGTAAGAAATTAAGAATTTCAGTAATTTTACCACCAACTTTGTGACGATTGTCTCATTCAGGGAGAAATGCCATTAACATCTTAATATTTTATAATCTAAGCGGCAACCACATAGTCAATACATCCTTCAGGGAAAGATATATGAGTTGTTATTTTCTTCGGGGAACTCAATAACTAATCATAATATATTAATATGGTGTAGTAGAAAGAATTCTACAAGAATGCATTTGCCTTAGAATGATACTTAATAAAATTTCCAAGATGCTTTACGTACAACAGGTACGTGCGGCAATGATTTTTATGCCACAAAATAATATTTATATCCTCTGTTATTCTAGCTCTTCAGGAGGTGAGTAGAGGTATTTCTTCACTCACTCCAGAGAATGAAAATGTGCTTAAAAAAAACTTTGAATAGCTCATTATTTTGTTTAAGCACGAAAAAACACACTTTCATAATATTTTCCTGCTTCAGGAGGAAATTTCAATTGTGTTAATTCTTCAGGAGAAAATTTAAAATATGAAATATTGAGTATATATTCTCTCAATCATATTAACTTTTCTGGAGGTGAATTGTAATATATTTATATCAAAAGCGCGTTCATATATTGTTACATTCACTTCAGGGAATGGATTAATATTTATCAAAAGTTCTTATCCTTCAGGGAATGGAACATAACTATCTGAACGTGCATTAACCACATCACATTGTGATGCTTCAAACCTCTTTTAAGATATTTGCTACTTCAGGAGCAAATCGAGGCATGTACATAGTATGTAGAATTTTTCTCTAACTTATCTTCAATTGTAACCATAACAAGCCTAAATTATCACTTCTGGTGGTCATAGACATATACCACTTCTGGTGGTTAACAAAACTTAGTTACAATGCGATATACAAAGTATTGCCACTTCTGGTGGTCATTCTTTGTTAGAGTTCAAGTGAACCATAAAATTAAGTCATAACAAGACTTAGGAAATATGACACTGCCAGTGACTATATTTTTTTTTTGAAAAATTCCATAATTAGCCATCAATAGAGATGAATATCATGGTCCCTTCTCGTAATATTTTCTTCAGGAACAAATTTATGGCATGAACTGCTAAGTGAACCAATTGGGCTCCTTAGGACCAAAGAAAAAAAATCATACTGTTAGTAGTAAGAAACAAGAATGTCTGTATGAAAGAAGTACTAACCTTTTGAGTAGAATTCTTAATTATGGCGATTGGATCTGATTTATATCCATAGACTTTCGCTAACTCAACTCGACAAATAGTTAGAGTTAAGCAATATATGAAAGTGCAAAAATTAATGTCACAAGTCCTTTGCTACAAACCTACTTCAAGATAGCAAAGCAGCAAGGGAAAATAATTTGTCGTTTATAAAGACAAAGTGATATAGTAAAACCTTTAAGCAAAACATGAAATTATTTCCATGATTACTTTGCTAATATGGAAATAAAATACTGACACCAAAGATCGTTCAACCCAATGTAAAAATGATAGAAATCCTAAATACAACAGTTTGATCTTACTTACAGCGAGAATCGATGCCTTCAGACGAGGATAACTACGTCTTTCAAAGTATGTGCTCAAGGCAGAGTCTCGTGCTGATAACGTGTTATGAAATAACGACTGTAAAGAAATAAACTGAAGACAAGTATAGATAGAAAGAGATTTATGTCTTATTCAATTTTCAAACTGATGTACATAATGAAATGAAATCTCCTCTATTTATAGAAGAAAGGAAGTTGCTGTTTAAGCTGCTACGCAAGTTGCTGTGTAAGCTGCTACTGCAAGCTGCTGTGTAAGCTGCTTGTAAGTTGATTGTAAGCTGCTACTGCAAGCTGATGTATAAGCTGCTTGTAAGTTGTTGTAAGCTGCTACTGCACCGGATATAGTTAATCTTCTACCGGGAGTAATATTTATCTGTAACGGAGTACCGAAATGATAAACTTCTTCGAAAAACTTATTCCAATAAAGTATTAAATAGATAAACAAATTTACGACGGAATTCCATATGAATAACCTTCTTCAGGAAGCTTATGAACATCCATAATATAATATATATTTATAATATTTCTTTTATTTTTTCACAAGGTGATCCCATCCATTTTCACAATTTTCTTATTCTATCTTTGTCTCCTTCTATAAAATAATATCACTTTGACACCTCATCATTGACATGCTCTCACATTTCCAATCCTACACATTCTACTCATGCCATACACACCCAAGGGAATTTGGATTTTAGCATTGGTATCCCATAGGACCACACGATTTTGAGGGAGGGTTTTGCTTTCTCCCCAAGACATTTTGTGGATAAATAATCAAAAAGAGAGGAGGCTGAAGGAGGGCAAAAAACAAACAGAGAGCAGCAACAGTGAGAGAACGAGAGGGGGGAATTTCAGTCCAAAAAATCGACTGGGCAGAGATAGAAAAACAGGGGAATTGGACGAAACAAAGAAGATAGGGGAACGACAAAACTGGGAGTAGATTAGAAAACCATTGAAACTTCACCTTCTTCCTCAATTCATCCATGGATCTTACTATTAAGAAGTTTATTTTTCCGCCGTAGCAGATCTATTTAAACCATCAGTATACTGCCATCTCTTAGCCTTCACTACCGTGAAAACCCAGTCGCAATCTTGGTAAAACCCAGACACCAACAGTTTATTTTCCAACTTTCATCATTATCAAGTTCCGAGTTTTCCGGCGAGGTATCTAAACGAAAGGAATTCGTGTCAGTGAGGTTTCTGGTTCGAGGACCGTCCGGCGTCTGCGGTTCAGGTTCCAATCGTTTGAGGTCTATTTCTCCCTTATTTTGCTGATTTGCTTAATATCACGCTTTCCTTTGTTTCGCTGATTGTTGCTTCTCTCTTGTTGATCATTTGAGTTGTTTTATTGTTTTGTTTGGAGTGTCTAAGTAAGACTTGCTTACTCCGTTTCATTCTATTGATCACCTTTTTTTTTTTTTTGTCGTTTTGTTTAATCTGCTCGGGTGGATTTTGATGCCTAAAATGAGTTTCTGATTCTTTGTTTTATTCAGAGATAGAATGTTTAAGTCCTCATAGTTACTACTCTTATGGCAAAAATAAAATAAAAATTAATAATAATAAAAATTAAATTAACATAACTAAGTAGATTGAATGGAATTCTAGTTGTTTCAGTTGTGGGAGTTAGCTTTTAAAACATGGAGAAAATTGGGCTTAAATAATATTTTTGCTCTTTTATTCTTACTCTCATGAATTTGATCGATAGTAGCATGCTTAGGCCGACCACACTTGGGTAGGCAAACTGTAGGTCGCTTCTTTTATTTTGCCGAGGTAAGAGGTTGTTCCCTTTAGTTTATATTCAGGGGAATGCCCCGTAGACTTTGTAAATGTTTTTATCCGGGGAATGCCCCGAAGTACATGTAAATGAAGGCCAGAGATTGTGTAACGACCCGACCGATCGTTTTGTGTTCTAGGGCCCTGTGCCCATAAATGAGACTTCCCATAGTTGCTTTTACTGATTTATGACTTGCGGGGACGGGTGGTTCGAGGTTTGGAGTGGTATAGGAACACTTAGTTCCTTAAGGTTGGCCTTAAAGGCCAAGCTTGACTTCAGTCAATATTTTTAGTAAACGACCCTGGAATCGAGATCCAAGGGTTTCGGTGGGTTCGTATGTTGATTTCAGACTTGGGTGTGTGTTCGGAACGAGTTTTGGATGACCCGGGGGCGTTTCGACGCCAAATAGTGAAATAAGAATTTCCTTAAGTCAAATTGAGGTTTGGAACGTGTTTTTGTGTTATCAAGGTCCAAACGAAATTCCGAGACCGGAAATAGTTCCGTAATGTCATTTATGACTTGCTTGCAAAATTTGGTGTCATTCCGAGTAATATAGATAGGTTCGACGTATTGTTAGTGAATTCAAAGAACTTAAAGTTCTTAAGTTTGATCCAATAGGTTTTGGGGTATGATTGTTATATTTAGCGCTGTTTCGGCCGTTTCGAAGGCTCGAGCGAGTCCGTATTACGATTTAGGACTTGTTGGTATATTTGGACGAGGTCTCGGGTGGGCCCAGATGCCATTTGGGCATCGAGCGAGGCAAAAACCAGCCAAAGATGATTGCTGGTGCACCAGACCTAGTGCGACCGCACCTGAGGAGGTCATGTCGCAGGTGGGAGACCGCTCCTGCGGTCCCAGTCTCGCAGGTGCGACTCCCGAGGGAGCTTCCCATTTCCGCAGGTGTGGACCCTTTTTCGCAGAAGCGGAGCCGTAGGTGCGGACTATGCTCCGCAGCTGCGAAGCCAGGTCCCCTTCCCCTTCTCCGCAGGTGCGAGACTGCAGGTGCGGTCCTCGAGCCGTAGGTGCGAAAAATCTGTAGGCAGTGCACTTTGTTTTAAACACGGGACTTAGCCTTTTTTGAACACTTTTCTTCATTCTTGGGCGATTTTGAGAGCATGCAAGGAGGGTATTTGACCTAGCTACTGTAAGGTAAGTAATTCCTACTATAAATTTAGCTTAATACTTAATTCTTAAGTAGATTAACACATTAAATTAGTGGAAATCACGGGCTTAGAGTAAAACCTAGGTTTTTGACAAAAATGGGAAATTTTCAAGAAATGTGTTAAGGAATCATACAAAAACCATATAATATTGATCCTTAGGCTATGGGTAAGTATTCCCTCCGGAATTCGAGCATGTGGGGAGGGGGGAGGGGCTAAGCACACACGAAGTGACGAGAGTCCGTGTGTAGCTACTATTATGTCTTGTCGGGGAGTTTAGGATTCACAAGCATGCTTTATGTGTCGTAACTATAATCTTAAATGTTAATTTAGGTTACCTAATATCATTGAATCATTAAGTTAACATCTAGGAGGTTACATTCTGAAATTTATATTAGTGAAACCTTCTCTGCAAGTATGTTCTCTACTGAATTTCTTGATTTTCTGTTAATTATGTGTATATATACGGGAACCCACGTCGCACGTATGATTCGCGAGCGGTGTATCCCTACTACTATGTCAACCGCGTCGCATGTTCGATTCGTGAGCGGTGTGATAGATGCATCTATGGTTCGAGATGTTCGACCCTTCGGCAGTGCACATTTATTTTTGCATTGTGTCAGCCGTATGTTCACGCATGTTATGTGTTAGTTAGATGTTGGGTGTTCTGTGATTATGTATCTGCTAAAGGCCATGGGAAATGAAAACTAGGTAAATTGTATGCTAGAAAACTTGACACGTACAGGTAATTGTAAAGGATATTTGATGTTCCTGTCGTCATTATTATTCCTGAAATGCCATTCCTGCTTAGCTTTACACTTAAAACATATTATTCTGACCCTAGTAAGTGTCACGTCGACCTCTCGTCACTACTTCTTCGAGACTATGCGGGATACTTACTGGGTACATATTATTTATGTAATCATGCTACACTCTGTACTTAATTGTACAGGTTCTGAGGCGGGTGCATCTGGGTATCAGCCCTAGGTTCGTCCTTGATACATACACCTGGTCTAGACTCCACGGTGAGCTGCTTCTCTTGGCGACTCCCAGCAGCACTTTGGAGCTATTTTTTTTTGCCATTTCTGTCTATACTTACTCAGACAGTAGGACAAACTTCTTATTCTTTTGGTATTATTCTATTAGTTGCTTGTAGACTTGTGACACTAGCTCCTGGAACACACGCTAGTAGACTTTATTTTGGAATGTAAATTGTAAATTACAATTTCATGATTATCTGTTTTGTATAAAATTGTCTAAGTTATCTGTTTCTACTTAATGTCTCAAAAACTAAGTTAAGCAAGTGTGGGAAAAAATATTTTTTTTGGTAAACTACATGGAACTCACTAGTATAAAATGGTTGGCTTGCCTGACTGCGGTGTTGGACGCCATCGCGACCTGGGTTGGGATTTGGGTTGTGACAACATGGTATCAGTGTTCTAGGTTCACGTAGGTCTCACGAGTTACAAGCAAACCCAATAGAGTCTTGCGGATCGGTACAGAGACGTCTGTATTTATCTTCGGGAGGATGTACGGTGTTAGGAAATCTCTCTTTATTCATCTTCTGCCGGCGGAGGGCAACGACCCGAGGTAGGGGACGAGGACGTCCCAGGACCGTACCAGTTACACCCCCTGCGGATCCGGTAGAGGATCCCATAATTTAGGAGCAGGGCGAGGTGCCCGCAGCAGATCCTGCCCCTTTGGACTTTATGACAGCGCCATGATTTCAGGAGGTCATGGGCCATATGATGCGGTTCATGGACACCATGACGCATGCTGGTTTATTTCCAGCAGATCCGGCCACATCTCAGGCTGGAGGGGGAGCACAAACCCCTACAACACAGGCCGCCGGTCATGCAACAACAATATATCAGACCCCGAGTACACTACCCGTGGGCGGAGTTCAGCCAGTAGCAGCAGCAACACCTGAGCCCAAACCAGCTGCGGACGGCGATCCGCAGAAGTTATTAGACAGGTGGACCAGACTGCACCCTCCTGTCTTCGGAGGTGAGATCATGAGGACGCCCAGGACTTTATTGATAGGTGCAGGGACAGACTGCACAACATGAGGATACTGGAGTCCCATAGAGTTGACTTCACTACCTTTCAGTAGAGGGCAGGGCCCGCAGATGGTGGCAGTCTTACATTCTTGGCAGACCGACAGATTCTCCTCCCCTCATTTGGGAGCAGTACACTCAGTTATTCCTGGACAGATATATTCCACCCTCTGAGAGGGAAGAGCTGCGGTATCAGTTTGAGCAGCTGGAGCAGGGTCAAATTTCAGTGACTGAATACGAGGCTAGGTTTTTTGAGCTGTCTCGTCATACACTCATGATACTTCCTACTGACGCAGAGAGAGTGCGGAGATTTGTAGCCGGGTTACACTCAGGCATTAGGGCCAACATGGCCCGAAGGTGGAGATGAGGACTCCTTATCAGCTTGTGGTAGAGATTTCTCGCAGGATTGAGGGTTATCGGTCGAGGAGCAGAGAGTAGGGGCAGCAGGATAAGAGAGCTAGATTTTCTGGAGATTTCATAGGTGCTCCAGCCAGGGGCAGAGGTCAGTTTGGTAGGGGCCAGCCCAGTAGGCCCCCATATTTAGCACCACCACCACCTCCTCTAGGTGCGAGGCCTTATTTCAGTGCTATCCCAGAGAGTTCTTATCGCCCACCAGCCATTCAGAGTTCCTCCGATGGGTATTCTGGTCATCAGGGGTCTACCAGCCCTTATTTTAGTGCCATGCCAGAGAGTTCATACCGTCCTCCAGCTATTCAGGGTCCTTCAGGGCAGCAGGCTATGGTGCCGAGAGGTTGTTATGAGTGCGAGGATCTAGGCCATTTTAGGAGGACTTGTCCCAGGCTTCGGGGCAAGGCTGTGCAGCAGAGTTCGTCCTAGAGGTGGAGGCCAGGCAGGGGGAGCCCAGCTTGTTCCTGTTCATTCCGGTGGAGGCCAGTCGTCCGGCGCTCCAGCCAGATTCTATGCTATTCCGGCCAGATCAGATGTAGTGGCCTTAGATGCCGTGATCACAGGTATTATTTCAGTTTGCGGTAGAGATGCATCAGTATTATTTGATCCATGGTCCACTTATTCATATGTATCAGCCTTATTTGCTCATTCCATGGATATTCCTCGTGAGTCCTTGAGTACTCTTGTTTATGTGTCCACTCCTGTGGGATTCTGTGGTTGTGGACCGGATTTATCGGTCTTGTGTGGTTACATTCTGTGGGTTCGAGTCCAGAGCAGACCTCTTGTTGCTTGACATGGTTGATTTTGAGGTTATCCTGGGAATGGATTGGCTGTCTCCCTATCATGCCATTCTAGATTGCCATGCAAAGACTGTTACTCTTGCCTTGCCCGAGTTTCCGAGATTGGAGTGGAGAGGTTCCTTAGTTAGTGCCGCTAGTCGGGTTATTTCCTTCCTGAAGGCTCGACATATGGTCGAGAAGGGTTGTTTGGATTATCTTGCTTATGTGCACGACACCACCGCTGAGTCTCCGACGATTTATTCAGTGCCAGTAGTTCGAGAGTTTGATGATGTATTCCCTTCATACCTTCCAGGCATGCCACCGGATCGTGACATTGATTTTTGCATTGACTTAGCTCCATGAACCCAGCCCATATCTATTCCCCCGTACCGTATGGCTCCGAAGGAATTTAAGGAACAACTTGAGGAGTTGTTAGCTAAGGGGTTTATCAGACCGAGCGTATCGCCTTGGGGTGCTCTAGTGTTATTTGTGAAGAAGAAGGATGGGACTATGCAGATGTGTATTGACTACCGCCAGTTGAACAAGGTCACCATCAACAACAAGTACCCGTTTCCGCGTATCAATGATTTGTTTGACCACTTGTAGGGTGCTCGGGTGTTTTCTAAGATTGACTTGAGATCGGGGTACCATCAGCTGAAGATTCGGGACTCGGATGTTCCGAAGACTGCCTTTCGTACGAGATATGGTCATTACGAGTTCCTTGTGATGTCCTTTGGCTAGACTAATGCCCTAGCAGCATTTATGGACTTGATGAATAGAGTATTCAGACCTTATATTGATTCTTTTGTCATTGTCTTCATTGATGACATTCTGATTTACTCACGTAGCCTGGGGGAGCACGAGCAGCATCTTAGAGTTGTGCTCCAGACCTTGCGGGAACAAAAGTTGTATGCTAAGTTCTCCAAGTGTGAGTTTTGGTTGGATTCTGTGGAATTCTTGGGGCATGTGGTATCCGGAGAACGTATCAAGGTTGATCCTAAGAAGATTGAGGCAGTTCAGAGTTGGCTACGCCCTGCTTCAGCTACGGAGATCAGGAGCTTCTTGGGTCTAGCGGGTTATTATCGCCGATTTGTGGAGGGCTTTTCATCCATTGCAGCCCCTCTGACTAGATTTACCCAGAAGAATGCCCATTTTGATGGTCCGACGAGTGTGAGGCGAGCTTTCAGAAGCTCAATACAACATTGACCTCAATACCGGTTCTAGTGTTGCCTTCCGGTTCTAGGATGTATATGGTTTATTGCGACGCTTCACGCGTTGGTTTGGGTTGTGTGTTGATGCAGGAGGGGCGAGTTATTGCATATGTGTTGACCCATGTCACTGCATAGTTTTGAAGATTGACAAATGGCTGACCAGTTGAACCAGGTCCATCAGAGCACACATCTTGAACTGAATATCTAGCACATGAACAGTATATGCATAGGAGATATCTGTGAATGAGAAATATCAATGAACCAATAGATTGTCCTAATGCGAAAAGGTTGCAAACTGATGAGATGATTGAAGTTGAATTCAACAAGGAAAGTAACAAAATAAAGGAAGTTGAGTTTGGTACGAATTATGTTCACCCAGGTAGAGTTGGACTAGAATTGGATGACAAGCTCAACTGGCTCTATAAATACTTGATGTATTTCTGCTGGAATTTGACACGCACAAAAGCTGAAGTGAATCAAAAGTCTGAAAGCAAAGTTCCCAGAGTCAATTTGCTAGCAGAGTCATTGTGCGATTAAAAGGCTACATATTAACTAAAAGAACCAGTTCCATCTGATTGATTATTGAGTCTAGTTGATTGTAGTAGGAGTTTTAATATTGTATCTTTTCAGCTTTCATAGAAGCAATTGTAATAGGTACGCATTGTTCAAGTTAGAGTTAACTTGAAGTGTGTAGAAATTAGCTAAGGGCTAGTTACTACAAAGGGATTAGAGTTAGTCCTAGGATTACAAAATAGTTTATTTTGTAAGTCCGTTTGGCTCAGAGTATTTAGTGAAGAGTTTGAGCAAATCCTACTGAGGAGTAGGTCGTGGTTTTATCACCTTTTGAGCCAGGTGTTTTCCACGTAAAAATCCTTGTGTTTTTACTTTACTGCTTTTAATATTCCGCGACAGTAGAAGTAAGTACATCAAGAAGAACCAGGTTCTTCTATTGAGACAACACTCGAAAATTGGGTACCACACAAAGTAACTTATCTTCTTGTGAGGTATTGACGTCCAAAACATCAATTGGTATTAGAGCAGGTTATCCTTGAAAGGCTAACACCTTGGAGAAGATCAAGATGAGTGCACCGCCTGGAAATTGGGAAGGTTAATCAACTGCAAGGCTACCACTCTTCAATGACCAGTATTACTCTTGGTGAAAAAATAGGATGAAGGATCACCTAATTGGAGAAGACTATGAACTCTGGGATATAGTCACTGATGGTTCTCTAGCTACCATGATGAAAACTGCAGAAGGTATAGATATACCAAAGACTAGAGCTGATTGCACTGTTGAGGATCTGAAGAAATGAGAGAAGAATGCAAAGGCCAAACCGTGGCTAGTGTGTGGACTAGGTCCAGACGAGTAAAGCAGAATCCAAAGCTGCACCATTGCCAAAGAGATTTGGGATACCTTGCAAGTAGCCCATGAAGGAACACCTCAGGTAAAAAGGTCAAGAGGCACTCTACTATACTCTCAGTATGAAAACTTCACTATGAAAGAAGGAGAGACTATCCAAGAGATGTACACAAGGTTCACAACCTTGACTTATGAACTGAAGTCTCTTGGAAGAGTCATTCTTGAAGAGGACAAGGTTGAGAAGATCCTAACAAGGGTCTTGCCTATTTCTTGGGAAAGTAAAATCACTGCTATCCAGGAATCCAAAAATATGGCAACCCTGAGATTGGATGAGCTGATTGGAAACCTCACTGCCTATGAACTGAGAAGGCAGACAATGAAGATGGATGGTTCAAAGAAGAAGAGGAGTCTAGCACTAAGAATCACTTAGGGAGCAGATCTGGAAGATGATGAGATGACCATGATCACCAAAGAATTCAGAAGCTTCTCATGAGGAAGAAAGGCATCTCTAGAGGAGGAAACTACAACAAAGCAAAAGCTCCAGAAA
>ML303690.1:5726-26734 GCA_005239505.1 Nicotiana paniculata
ACTGCTATCCAGGAATCTAAAAATATGGCAACCCTCAGATTGGATGAGCTAATTGGAAACATCACTGCCTATGAACTGAGAAGGAAGACAATGAAGATGGATGGTCCAAAGAAGGAGAGTAGTCTAGCCCTAAGAGTCACTGAGGGAGCAGATCTGGAAGATGATGAGATGGCCATGATCACCAAAGAATTCAGAAACTTTCTCATGAGGAATAAAGGCATCTCTAGAAGAGGAAACTACAGCAAAGCAAAGGCTCCAGAAAGACTAACTAACGAGGGATGCTATAAATGTGGTAAGACTGACCATCTCATTAAAAACTATCCTCAGTGGGAAGTAGAGTGGAAAAAGGAAAGATATGAGAGAAGGAACAGGAGGAAGGAACAGGTTCAACCCAAGACAACCACAACAAAGGCTATGGTTGCTGCTTGGGGGGAAAGTTCAGATGAAGAATCAGAAGATGGGGAGACTGAAGATCAGGCGCTCATGGAAATTGGAGAATCTGATGAGGAATCACATGAAGAACCAGAGGTAAGTATCTCCCATCTTAAAAACAAAGTAAAGTTCCTATCTAAGGAAAAACTCTCTGAGTTGCTACTTGATTTCATAGATGATTCTGAGGAAACAACCAAAGAGAAGGATAAACTATCTAAAGAATGTGCAATGCTAAAAGCAAAGTGCATGAACCTGGAAATCAGAGTCAGTGAATCTGAAAAGAAAAACACTGACTTGTTGAACCAGGTTCATCCTCTTGAAACTGAGATTCTAGAACTAAAATCTGAAAACTTAAAGCTAAAGCTAGGATCAAGTAAAAAGGTTGTTGATCATTCTCATATCATGTTAGAAGAAAACATAGGAAAATTAAAAGACAAGATGTATGCTAAGGACGAACAAATAAGAACTCTTAATGAACAACTTGACAAAGTCAAACATGAATTAGATCGAACCTGTAAATGGAATAAATCCTCTGACGCCCTGATATGGCTTCAAGAGAATCATAGTAGCAACAGGAGAGGGATTGGCTTTGGAAGTCAATTGCCCAAGTGGGATCCCAAAAACAAGTATCTCACTCTTCCTGAGAATAAAATCTGCACCCATTGTGGTAAGACTGGGCACTACAAATATGAGTGTACTGCAAAAGAGCAGGCCAGTCGAAAAAATGAGAGGTTTTTAAAAGGGAAAACCTGGCTACCAAATTGGTCCAGGAAAAATTTGATTCATCCATTCTCTCATAGAAAAGGACCCAAACTAGTTTGGGTTCTTAAGACTAACCTCTGATTCTTTTTGTAGGTTCAAGTGAGAGGAGGCAGCCAGATTTGGTATTTGGATAGTGGCTGCTCAAAGCATATGACTGGGAACATGGAACAGTTCCTTTCACTTGAAAGTCTCAAAGGAGGAAATGTCTCCTTTGGAAATGGAAAGAAAGGTGAAATTATTGGGGTTGGTAAGGTAGGTAAGGATGACACACGATCCATTGAACATGTGTATCTAATAGATGGCTTGAAATATAGCCTGATCAGTGTATCACAACTGTGTGACAGAGGTAACCTGGTTGCTTTTACTTCCACAAAATGTTTTGTGATTAACCTGCTTACTGACAAGATTGTTTTGCAGGGAAAAAGAATGAATAACATATATGCCATAGACTTGTCCACACTGTCTGAAAATGTACTCACTTGCCTAAGTGTGTTGGACAGTGATCCCCTCCTGTGGCACAAACGACTTGGTCATGCGAGTCTAACTCAGCTTAACAAACTAGTCTCTAAGGACTTAGTGGTAGGACTTCCTAACATTAAGTTCAAGGAGGACAAATTTTGTGAGGCATGTGCCAGGGGGAAGCAGGTAAGGTCCTCTTTCAAAAGTAAGAAAATAGTCAGTACCACCAGGACGTTGGAACTGGTTCATATGGATCTATGTGGTCCTATGAGAACTCTGAGTAGAGGTGGTAAGAGATATGTGATGGTGCTACTTGATGATTATTCAAGGTTCACTTGGAACTTATTCCTAGCATCTAAGGATGAAGCATTTGATATGTTCACCTCATATGTCAAGAAAACTCAAAATCAATTAGGACATCAACTAGCATCAATAAGATCTGACCATGGTACTGAATTTGAGAATGCTAAGTTTGTTGAGTTCTGTGATGAACATGGTGTTAATCATAACTTTTCTGCTCCTAGAACCCCACAGCAAATTGAGGTTGTTTAAAGGAAAAACAGAACTCTTGAAGACATGACAAGAACCATGCTCCTATCTAGCAAACTACCACACAACTTCTGGGCTGAAGCAATAAATACTGCTTGCTACATAATAAATATATGCATGACTAGACCTCTGCTAGAGAAAACTCCCTATGAATTACTTAAAGGGAGAAATCCCAACATATCCCACTTTAGGGCTTTTGGATGCAAGTGTTTTGTACACAATAATGGCAAAGATTCCCTAGGAAAATTTGACCCCAGAAGTGATGAGGGACTATTCTTGGGATATTCATCATATAGTAAAGCTTATAAAGTATATAATAAAAGAACTATGTGTGTAGAAGAAAGTATAAATGTTGTCTTTGATGAAACTAACATTCTTGCTGAGAGACAGGAACCAGAAGATGAGGATCTTGGACTGGTGAGGAGCAATGTCCACATTGAAGCACCTATGGCAGATGGAACAGGTGATGGACCAGGTTCAACAACCCCACGCAACTCGACAGGGGAAATTCTACATGAAATTACTGGCCTTGATCATGTTCCACAACTACAAGACAACATGGAACAATCCAGAAGTGAACAACTAGTACTCAAACCACACAGATATCAGAGTTCTCACCCTCTTGAGAACATTATAACAGACTTGAGATCTGGAATCAAAACTAGATCCTCCTTGAAAAATCTGTGTGCGTTTGATGCATTTCTATCCTTGATTGAACCAAAGAACATTGTTGAAGCCCTGCAAGATGCTGATTGGGTAACATCCATGCAAGAAGAGCTAAATCAATTTGAGAGGAGTAAAGTATGGCACTTGGTACCCATGCCACTAGACAGATCAGTAATTGGCACCAAATGGGTCTTCAAGAACAAGCTCGATGAGGATGGAACTGTTACAAGAAATAAGGATAGACTAGTTGTTCAAGGATACAGCCAAGAAGAGGGAATTGACTATGATGAGACATTTTCCCCTGTGGCAAGACTGGAGGCAATCAGACTTCTTATAGACTTTGCTGCACACATGGAATTCACTCTTCATCAGATGGATGTTAAGAGTGCCTTTCCCAATGGCTATCTGAAGGAAGATGTATTTGTCAAGCAGCCTCCATGTTTTGAAAGCAAGGAGTCACCTGACCACGTATACAAACTCGACAAGGCTCTATATGGTCTCAAAAAAGCACCAAGATCATGGTACGAAAGATTATCAAAATTCCTGCTAGAACATGGGTACAAACGAGGCAAAATTGATAGTACCTTGTTCTTAAAGGAAAGGGGTAAGGATCTCCTGGTTGTGAAAATATACGTGGATGATATTATATTTGGGCCGACTTCTGAAAAATTGAGCTAGGAATTTGCTATGATTATGGGGAGTGAGTTTGAGATGAGTATGATGGGTGAGATAAACTTCTTCTTAGGCTTGCAAATCAAGCAAAACCCAAATGGAACAATGATCCACCAACAAAAGTATGTGAAAGAATTGCTCAAAAAGTTTAAAATGGAAGACTCAAAGGAAATAGAAACTCCCATAACCACAACTACAAAATTGGATGTTGATGAACCTGGTTCATCCGTTGATCAGAAGCTATATGATAACTTGGCTTTTTGTCTCAATTTTCGTGCCCTTATACATGAATTATGGATACAATTTTACACAAAATAGCCCCGAAAGCTTATACGTTGTGCTTGTTGCAGGATTGAACCAGAAATGAAGGCATTCAGTCTAAAATATGCTCAAAATATGAGTGAATCTGGCACAAGGATCAAACCCAACAAGGCTACTCAAGCCAACAAGGCCACCGCGTCCGCGGTCGTGGTTTCGTGGACCGCTGTGCATTTCCGGTGAGTTCAGAAATTATGCCATCAGCCACCGCGGCCGCATTCGTGGTTTCGCGAGCCGCGATGCATTTCCAGTAGCTTAGAAAGTTGATTGTCATCCACCGCGACCGCGGTCGAAGTTTCGCGGATCGCGGTGGAGTTCCAGTGTGATCCAAGAATTGCAAGTTCTCACCGCGGATGTGGTCGAAGTTTTGCGGACCGCGGTGGCATTCAAGTGAGGTCCTAATGTTTTCACGGACCGCGGTCATGTTTTTGCAGTCCGCGGTGGTCTTGCAGGGGTATTTTTGTCCGAAATTTTGGCAGACTATTTTGTAATTTATTTCGAGATCTGGAAGATATCAGTTGTTTTTCAGAGTAGAGAGCTCGTGAATACTTTAGGGTTTTTATTTCTTTAGCTTTATTCTTGCATTTTTAATAGTGAAAAATTCAATTTCATTGTTAGGAATCAATTAAATGGGTTATTCTTCTTCTCTATCATTGTTCTCATCTTTGATTATGAGTAGCTAGACCCATTAGCTAGGGTTGTGGCTCAACCCTAGTATGGGTATATAATGGGGTTTTGAAATTAAGGTTGGGAAATTAATGGGTGTTAGCTATTTAGGCTATTTCAAGGTTTTTATTGCTATAATTAGTGGTTGCAAACACTAATTATCCTTTTCATGACTTGGGTCTTTCTTGAGAAAGAAGACTTGAGTCTATAAATTACCCTAATAGGAAATTAGGGCATTATCAAGAGATTGGTAGTCCCAATCAAAGAGGTTAAACCCAGAAATGGTAAAACCCTACTTGAGCCGAAGTTAACGGGTTAAACCTCGAGAGAGTAACACCCTACCTAAGCCTATATCGCTTGATTATTGGGCACCCAATTGGACTCGAGAGAGGTAATTAGGGCATAATCACTCAAACTACTGAGAGGTATAGAGTGAGCACCTTCGTGCTTTGGTTATAGCTATATCCCTAGCAAATTCCCCGACCTTAGAATTGAATCCCTTTGTGTATCCACCTAGGCCACAGTCACAACCCTAGTGCCTTTATCAATATTAGAAAACAACAACAAAAACAAAACAAAGTTAGTCATTAATTAGCTTACAAACAATAGAATACATTTAGTATAGTTCAACACCAACCAATGTTTAGAAGTGCCATTAGAAACACTCGACCCTTCTAGATCACTGATACACTCACTCTCATCTATAGGCTCCCTGTGGATTCGATCCCGACCATTCGGGTAAAAGCTAAACGACTTTTTCCTTCATACTTATATAGTAGTGTGAAGCGTCGTCACCATACAGAGGGATGATTGGGTATCTATTATATGTCACTGCCAATAGACCTGATATTGTGTTCACCGTGGGACTGTGTGCTAGGTTTCAGGCAAATCCAAAGGAGTCCCACCTCACTGCAGTGAAGAGAATTTTGAGATATTTGAAAGGCACCACTGATTTGTGCCTTTGGATATGCTGATGCTGATTATGAAGGTTTCCTGGTTGACAGGAAAAGTACTTCAGGTATAGCTCACTTTCTGGGCTCATGCCTTGTGTCTTGGGATACTAAGAAATAAAATTCAGTAGTGTTGTCTACTGCTGAGGCTGAATATGTGGTTGCAGCCTCATGTTGTGCCCAATTGCTATGGATCAAGCAACAACTCATGGATTTTGATATTGATGTGGGATGCATTCCTATTTTCTGTGATAACACTAGTGCTATTAGTATGACGAAGAACTCGGTTCCTCATTAGAGGACTAAGCACATAGATGTTAGGCACCATTTCCTAAGGGATAACTATGAAAAGGGAATGATCTCAATTGAATTTTGTGCTACTGATCATCAAATTGCTAATATATTCACAAAAGCACTTAGTAGGGAGAATTTTGAGAGAAACAAGCTGGAATTAGGATGATTAAGATCACCTGATTGAAAAAAGAAACTGAAAAATGATTTTTTTTTTTTTGGCTAGAAAATTTTAATTAGGTACTTAATCAGATTAACAATTGCTCAGTCTCATACTGTAAAAAGTATACTCTTATGCCATGTTTTGATATGACTCACTGACCACAAAGTAAATTTTTTCTATCTTTTCAAATTGAGGCTTGATCAAGAGGATTCTGAAAAGATGAACCTGGTTCATCGTGCTGATTCATCTGAAAGGCGAGGTATGTGTTCTACACTCTGCACACTTTGAAATACTAATAATTAAATCATGAGCAGAACTCTGCCCAAACTCAAAATCTTTTCAAAGCCTATCCATTTGACTTTGAACCAGTTCTGTTTCAACAAGAATCTTCACCAAATTAAAATACCTAGATTCTAGAGAATCCTTAACCGTCAATTCAAAACTAAAAGTTCATTCAAGACATCCCCTCCCTTACAAAACCATTCCCAAATTTTCGATGACTCAGGTAACATCTGTCCCAAGTCCTTCTTCTAAGGTCATCTCTGATGTTGCTGAAAAACGTAGAAAATAGGTTCATACTGGTTGGGTTTGTAATAGATGTGGATTTGCCAGAAACAATAAGAATAGGTGGTAAAAAATTAAACTAAAAAAAATGAGAGTGAGGGAGTACAGAGTAATGAGAAAGGGAAAAGGGAAAGAAGTGGTTGACTCTTCACCCACCTCTAAATCTGTTAGAATGGCTATTTTTGGAGCTGAGCGAGAAAAGGAGGAAGAAAGTATCAAGAACGCAGGGGGAAGTGAATCAGGAGAAACTGAAGGGTTAGTAAATTTAGGAAAGCACACAGATGAATCTGGTTCATCTACTGAGGAAACCCTGGCGGATCTGTTGAAAATGTTAGGCGATAATTACAATCCAAAGAAGAAAAGAACTCCTAAAGCTCAAACGTCTGGAAAAACAAGAGAAATTAAGAAAAGAAGTCCTCATCTGTTTCTAAGTCAGTTGAGCCGTCCATCTTGGCTAAATGAACCAGGTCTGCAGTTTTTCTAAGCCTTAATTTCCTAGCCTGTCTAGAACTTTCAGTGACCCAGATTCAGAATTTTTTGTTTTTTTCTCATGTTTTAATTGTTTTTGTTTCATTTTGTGGATTGTAGCAGAATCATATTCTCTCTATCAATGAAATCTGATGCTTTTTGCTCTGATTCAGCATCTCTATTTTTTGATAGTTTGAATTCTTAGTTGATTATTGATGATTAATCCATGATTGCATATGCAGTAGCCTCAATGGCCATGAGTAATTGTTAACAACACTGGTGAGTTTATCATTTTGCAAACTTTTCGATGATGCCAAAAGGGGGAAGAAAAAAGTGCTTTTGTATTTCAAGTGATATTTATAACCCAATGAACCTGGTTTCTCTATGATAAATGCTTAAAAAACATACAAAGTGTTTGTGTTGTATACAGGATTAAGCACACAGTCTGTCATCGTGACCCATGTCACTGCATAGTTTTGAAGTTTGACAAAAGGCTGACCAGTTGAACTAGGTCCATCAGAGCACACATACTTGACCTGACGAGTTGGCACACAAACCTTATATGCATAGGAGATGAATGCGATTGTGAAGTATCAATGAACAAGAAGAGTATCTTCTAATGTGAAAAGGTTGCAAATTCATGAAAGAATAGAAGTCGAATTCAGTAAGGACATAAACGAAGGAAGGAAGTTGAATTTGATAAGAACTTGTTCTCCCAGGTAGAGTTGATCTGGAATTGGAAGACAAGATCAATGACTGACTCTATAAATACTTGATGTATTTCTGCTGAAAAAAGAGACGCACAAAGCTGAAGTGAATCAAAGTCTGAAAGCAAAATTCCCAAAGGTATTTTGCAAGCAGAATTACTGTGCGATGCAGAGGCTACAGTTCAACTAGAAGAACCAGTTCCATATGATTAATTATTGAGTCTAGTTGATTGTAGTAGGAGCTTTAATATTGTATCTTTTCAGCTTTCATAGAAGCAATTGTAATAGTTACATATTGATCAAGTTAGATTTAATTTGAGGTGTGTATAAATTAGCTATGGGCTAGTTACTACAAAGGGTTAGAGTTAATCCTTAGGATTACAAAAGAGTTTATTTTGTAAGTCTGTTTGGCTCAGAGTTTTTAGTGAAGTGTTTGAGAAAATCCTACTGAGAAGTAGGTCGTGGTTTTTTCACCTTTTGAGCCAGGTGTTTTCCACATAAAATATATGTCTTTACTTTACTGCTTTAATATTCCGCAAATAGTAGTAAGTAGTACACCAAGAAGAACCAGGTTCTTCTTATTAGACGGCACTCGAAAATTGAGTACTGCACAATTAACTTATAATATTGTGTGGTATTGACGTCTAAAACATCAAAGGAGTATTTGGAAAAAGGAGATTACCCAGAGCTTGCAAATCCCACTCAGAAACGCACACTTCGAAGACTATCCAACAACTTCTTTCACAACGAAGGAATCCTATAAAGAGGACTCCCGATTTGGGATTATTACGTTGTGTCAACGCAAAGGAATCATCCAAGCTGCTAGAGGAGATTCATTTTGGGACCTGTGGCCCACATATGAACAATTTTGTTCTGGAAAAGAAGATACTCCGAGCTGGTTACTTTTGGATGACTATGGAAACAGACTGCATCCAGTATGTCCGAAAATGCCACTGTTGTCAGATACACGCAAATATGATAAAGATACCTCCAAACGAGCTCAATGCAACAAGCTCACCATGGTCGTTCGCCGCCTGGGGCATGGACGTTATTGGACCAATCGATCCTGCCGCCTCCAACGGACATAGGTTCATTCTGGTAGCCATCGAGTATTTCACCAAATGGGTCGAAGCAGCATCCTACAAAGCAGTGACTAAGAAAGTCATGGCAGACATTGTCCGCGACCGTATTATTGTCGAAACATCAAGAAGATACTAAGAAAGATTATAGAAAGGCACAAGCAGTGGCACAAGAAATTATCATTTGCCTTATTTTGATATCGCACCACAGTTCGCACCTCAACATGGGCAACTCCCTATATGCTAGTTTATGGTACTGAGGTTGTTATTCCTGCCGAAGTTGAGATTCCAGCTCTAAGAATTATACAAGAAGATGAGCTCCGCGATGCAGAATGATTAAAGAGCCGTTATGAGCAACTAGCCCTCATAGACGGAAAGAGAATGAATGCAGTCTGTCATGATCAACTCTATCAATACAGAATGACCCGAGCCTTCAACAAGAGAGTCAAGCCTAGACAGTTCACACCGGGGCAGCTGGTGCTGAAGAAGATCTTTCCACATCAAGGCGAAGCCAAAGGGAAGTTCTCTCCCAACTGGCAGGGTCCGTACATGGTTCACCGGGTATTGACAGGAGGAGCACTTATACTCACAGAAATGGACGGAGAAGTGTGGCCAAAGCCAATCAATTCAGATGCAGTCAAACGCTACTATGTGTAATCTTTATTCTTTCTCAATGATGTAAATTGAACTACGCCTGACTTGATTCTCGTTTAAGAGGGGATACTTAGGCAGCCCTATGGGTTCGGTCACAATTCAATAAAAATTTCATTTTTCCCCGCAATTGGAAACTAGGGCAGAATTTTGAGGAGGACCCTCAAAATCCTGAAGCAAGTTCAGCCAATCGCCGCACGAGCAACAGCCAAAAGCGTTCATCCATCCAACTGGGGCAGAATTTTGAGGAGGACCCTCAAAATTCTGAAGCAAGATCAGCCAATCGCCACACGAGCAACAGTCAGAGACATTCACCCATCAAACTGGAGCAGACTTTTGATGAGGACCCTCAAAATTCCATAGCAGGAGAGGTTGCAATGTCCCAAGCCGTGTCACGGTTGTCAGTTCATCCCAAAATTATTTTTTTAAATTATAAATTATGCTTTTACAAAATCATGCATGTTTGTTTTTTAAATAACTTTGTTTAGCAACGCTACCCCAATAATACAGATAGTATCATCAGATCGAGCCCAGCAAGTCAAGAAAAGCCAACGGAGATACGAACTAACCCCCCCCCCCCCCCCCCCCCGTTTATAGAACTCACGATCTTTCTTTAGTTGCAGGCACTAAGGTTGCAAAATACCTAAACAAATTGTCCGCCCAGGGGACAAACGTTGTCCAAAATACGACTCGCAAAACTGCTGCACTTGCCGACGTTCGCACGTGCCTCAATGCTCCGCAGTCACAATGCTCTCAATAATCACAATGTCGTAATTCATCACCAGATAAAAATTCCTACTGTCATTTTATTTCTTGCATAAGGCTACCATTCTGCCTTCCGAGGTTAAGCTCTACCTTCATCTACATCATTGCATAAGGCTACCATTCTGCCTTCCGAGACTAAACATTGTCTCCATCTGCATTTGCATCTTTGCATAAGGCTACCATTCTGCCTTCCGAGGTTAAGCGCTACCTCCATCTACATCATTACATAAGGCTACCACTCTGCCTTCCGGGACTAAGCATTGTCTCCATTTGCATTGCATAAGGCTACCATTATGCCTTCCGAGGCTAAGCTCTGCCTCCAATTTATCTTTCGAGACTAACCGTTGTCTCAAGCACTATTTACTTCGCTTTCCTTTCGGGCTAAGCTCTGCCCTTTTATTCGCAATACTAAGCTCTGTCTCGTCAGCATCATTTTACTGCATTTCATGGGATGAAATATCGCCAACTCATCCAAAGGCGTCATCGTTCGGAGGCACCATTTTCATGGCCCAAGAACACCATGCCATGGCCTGGGGATATCTTTCAACCTCTGCATATCATTGTTCAAAGGCATCATGGTTCAGAGGCACCATCCTCATGGACCGAGAACATCATTTTCATGGCCTGCGAATCCTGCATCAAGCAATTCATAGCCCAGGACATCATCCTTAACCGTCCGAAGACATCATTCATGGTCCAACGGGAATTTGCATCATGTTTAAATTACACACAATATATGCTTGTGTTATTTATTTGCAGGTAATCCGGCGAGCAAACTGCCATCCCGGCAGGAGCGGTTCCGCTCGAGTTCTCCTAACCACCCCGTAAGCCTTTTATTCAATCAGTCCCAAATGTTGCGTCCGTTCTTGTAAGAAACTTTATCGGTATACTTCACCGATGACTCCTGAACTACATACAACCTGATTCCTGTAAAACCAGAGATATGCAGGCAACTCAGAAACCAGGGTACGACCTATATCTTTTCAAACCGCCTTGCTCAGTAGAAATTGGCCATCATGTCTTTACCCGACAACTCTTTCATCCTTCCCGGGTAAAGAGGGGCAGCTGTTGATACCCAATTTTTCCTCAAACTATTTTAAAATTGGATATATGCCTTCAAAAATATGCTTTCATAGCAATTGGTATTTTTCTATAATTTTTCCATATTTTTATTAATTTATTTTAATTTATCCAGTATTTTATTTCTAATAATTAATTACAAAATTACATTATAAATAATTTCAAAAGCATTTCTTGATTTAATGTATTATTTCTGGTCCTATTAAGACCAAATTATTTCACAATTAGCCAAATTGGCACTCTTTTATACTATTTTTATCCAATAATTAGTCGTTTGCATTTTTTAATACTTATTAATCATTGTTAATTTAATTTTATTAAGCATCAATTTCATTTTTATAATTATCAGCTATTTTTATAAATTAATTATCTATTTTTATGGGGTATTTAACAAATAGCCATTTTTCATTTCAATTCTAACCTATTAAAACCAGCCCAAACCCCAATTAAAATGACCCAAGCCCAAACCTCTACCTAACCCGGCCCAGGTCCTCTTAAATCCTGGTCTTTGATCATTTTGATCAACGGCTCAGATTATCCCTTTCCTTAATTAATCCTAAACGACCTACCCCAAACCCTCATTTCCCCTTCTCATTCTATCATCTCACTCCGCCGCCTCAAACTCTCTCCTCTCTCTTTACTCTCTTGTCTCCTCGACTCCCTCTGCTAAACCTAGCCCCCTTCTCCGGTCGTCGCCTTGCCGAAAATTATGGTGGTTTCACCACCCCAGCCTCATGGATCCCTCCTTAAACGTGTGTCACCACTCTTGAAGCCCTCAAGTGAACCAAAGGCGGATCACTCATCTCCCATGACCTCTCATGCCATTCTACGGCCATCCACGATCGTCCGAGTAAGATTCCCTTATCTCCGGCTAGAACCAGTGGTTCTTAAGCCGTTCTCCTTCTCTTTGGGTTGTCTGTATGAAACCCTAACTGTCAGTCTCTGATTTTCTTAGATCTGTGACAGATCTTGGCTTATTATGAGCTATTCTTGGGGTTTTCAAAGGTTTTTCTGATTTTCATAAAGTGACTCTTCATCTCCCAGACTAGGGTTTTCTCTCTTTTCAAAAACAATTTTCCTTCAGATTTTAAGTATTACCTTATGATTTTTCGTTATGTTTAAGCTTTATTTGAGTTTATCTCTTTTTATCTAAGTTATTATGATTAAATCCCTAAGTCTCTTGGTTTAATCTGTGATTCGGAGTCTGTCTTTGAGTATATGTTCAATTAACCTGCATATGTGTTTGTTTCTCATGAACATCCTGTGATTCTGTGATTTTTACCCTATGTTTGCATGTTAGGGTTTCTGATTTTGATCATTCTTGCCTATATCATGATTATTCTGTTGATTACCTTTTAATCACTGTCTACTACCGTTTGTACATGACTCCTTAATTAAAGTGAGTCTTAACATTAATTTGATCCTAATTGATGTTTACTTCTATAATTGTGCTGAACTATTATTTGTTACCTTATTTTCTGCCTATTTTCAAAACTATATATACTCTACTCTCTCATTAGCACAACACACGAACAGACACAGTTCAAGCTCTCCCTCTCACACACAAACATACTCTGTTCTGAACTTTTCTTTCTCTCTTGTTGTTTGCTTGCTACTCAGTCGGCTAAAAGCCAAGACTGAGTAACTCTATTACTCTACTTGCTCTACTGTGCCACTGTTCTATTTGCATTACTGCTCTATTGGTCTATATTGTTCTATACATTGTTGCTCTCCTTCTATGCACACTACTGCTCCTTTACTCTGCACTTACCTCATCATCTAACTGGTGGCGACTCTCAAAAACACAAACCCCTTTCCCAAAAGGAAAGAGTTGTCTCAACCGAATGTCATAAACCCGATCTCCGCGAGGAAAGAGGGGGCGCGAAAATACCTTGGAAGCTGTATTATTGAATCATAATGATGATGAGAAGGAAGGATTTGTAGAATGTGTCAATTCTTAGCAAGGAATGGGATCATATATATATGGGCCCCGAAAACTTCCCTTGGACCTTGAGAACCGGAAGACTCCACCAACAAATCCCTCAATTGGGGAGCCACCAACATTAGAGTTGAAGCCCTTGCCTTCACACCTCAGGTATAAGTTCTTAGGCCCTTGTTCCACTTTACCTTTTATTCTTTCCTCGTGTTTAACTAACGTGCAGGTAGATTCTACTATGGTGGTGCTCCATATAAGGAATAAGGAAATAGGTTGGACATTGGCGGATACAATCCCTGCCATTTGCATGCACAAAATCATATTGGAGGAGGATTCCAAACCCTCCGTGGAACATCAAAGAATGTTGAATGAGGCCATGCAAGAGGTATTCAAGAAGGAGATCATCAAGTGGTTGGATGCTGGGTTGTCTACCCCATTTCTGATAGTTTATGGACTGCACCGGTACAATGTGTCCCAAAGAAGGGGGGCATGACTGTGATTACGAATGACAACAATGAGTTGATCCCCACAAGAACCGTCACCGGTTGGATAGTATGCATGGATTATAGAAAGCTCAACAAAGTGACTCGAAAATACCATTTTCCGCTTCCATTCCTTGATCAGATAGGTTAGTCGGACGTGCTTATTATTGCTTCTTGGTGTCACGACCCGATTTCCCACCATCGGGACCGTGATGGCACCTAACGCTGCACTTGCTAGGCAAACCAACATTAGATACTTAAAACATTTAAAACTACATGAGTATACACTACCATTCAACACATGATACCAATATAAGAAGTAAAAGTTGTGAAATAATACTGCACAATAATACCAATATGTCTAACTATCCATGATCTAGAGTCACAACTCACGAATTACTAAGAATTTACTACAAGTATTTGACTGAAATAAAATGTATAACTGTTTGTGAACTAAATAAAACAATAAATGTATATAAAGGAAGAGACTCCAGGAATCTGCGGAGGTCGGCAGATCTACCTCGTGTATCCTACGCAGATGTCAGCTACTACCTCAAAAATCAACTCGGACCTATACCTGGATCTGCACAGAAAGTGCAGAGTGCAGTATCAGTACAACCGACTCCATGTACTAGTAAGTGTCGAGCCTAACCTCGGCGAAGTAGTGACGAGGCTAGGATAGGACACCACATAAAACCTGAATAGTATCATCATGCAAGTGGAAATAACAACAATTAAAGAGATAAAACAACAATTAATGGAAAGGGGACATACAGTGGGGGATTTCAATATAAGGAGTGAGAATGACAAAAAGACAGAATTAAACAATAATCTATAAACAAATTAAGCAAATAAAACAGTAAGGAAAACTACACAGCATCACCCTTCGTGCTTTTACTCTCAACCTCACCAAATAATAAATAAGACTGCACGACATCACCCTTCTTACTTTTACTCTCTTCCTCACAATATAAATAAATCGTGCACGGAATCACCCTTCGTGCTTTACACTCTTCCTCTCCATATAAATAATATTGCACGACATCACCCTTCGTGCTTTACACTCTTCCTCGCAATATAAATAAATCATGCACGGCATCACCCTTCGTGTTTTACACTCTTCCTCACAATACAAATAAATTAATAACAACGAATAGAGAGAAGTTTTACAAAAAAACCACTATTTCATCAATGATTAATTTCACAATTTAACATCTCAACCTTGAATCAATATTCACAAATTTATCAACCTCAGTAAAACCGGACATAAGTCTCCCAACATTTCAATATCAACAATAAGCATGGATGATAGGATTTACAACTACAAAATTTGCAAGAATGAAATTTCACTCGCATGATATGACTCGACCACAACGCATGGGTGCTCGTCACCTCACATATACATCGTATTCAACAACAAAACACGTAGCAAATAATCACGCAATACCTATTCCCTCAAGCCAAAGTTAGACACAACACTTACCTCGCTCCAAATATCACTAAACGCTCAATCACCGCTTTGCCTTTCAACCTAGCCTCCTAGTCCACAGTATCTAGCTAATTTCTAACCAAATGGTTTAATATAAGCCTTAGGAATCATCCCCGATATCTACAGTTCAATTTAGTTCATATTGGAAAAAGTCAACACCCGGGACCGCTTGGTCCAAACGCGAAATTCGGACCAAAACCCGATTAACCATTCACCTTCGAGCCCGGATATACAACTGGTTTTGAAATCCGACCTTAATTTGAGGTCTAAATTCCCAAACTTCGAAATCCCTAGTTTTCTACCCAAAATCCCCAATTCCACCATAAAAATCCTAGATTCTAGGTTGAAATCTTGTTAAAGGAAATAAAAAATTGAAAGAAAAGAGTTAAGAATCACTTACCTATGATTTGGAGAAGAATTGGTCTTTGGAAAACCGCCTCTTGAGGTTTAGGTTTTGAAAATTAGGAGAATGAATGAAAAATTCCTTCTAAATCCCTTTTACTCAGCTGCGGATGTCCATTTGCGACTTGAGTTTCACAATTACGAAGCTCGCAAATGCGAGAACCTTCACATTTCTGATGCCTTTGCAAATGCGAGGAAAGTGTCGCATTTGCGACAACTGGCCTCTCGCAAATGCGAGTAGATGTTCGCATTTGCGAACATGCCATTCCCTAGACCCCCTTCGCAATTGCGAAGGTATACTCGCAATTGCGAGAACTGCTGGCCCAGGCTCTCTTCACAAATGTGATGAAAGCCTCGCAATTGGCGTCCTTGCTTGGTTCGCATTTGCGAAGCCTGATCTCGCAATTGCGAGATCAGAGGCTTGCTACAAACTCAGTTACACCAGCAAATTTCTAAGTTCCAAAATCACTCTGTAGTCTATCCTAAACTCACCCGAGCACTCGGGGCTCCAAACCAAACATGCACGCAAGTATAAAAATATTATACGGATTTGATCGTCTGATAAAATCACCAAAATAACACCTAAAACTACGGATTTAGCATCAAAATCAATAAAATTCTCAAGAGCACTTAAAGTTACTATTTTCTCAACCGAAGGTTCCAAAATCACTCTGTAGCCTATCCTAAACTCACCCGAGCCCTCGGGGCTCCAAACCAAACATGCACGCAAGTATAAAAATATTTATGGATTTGCCGTCTGATAAAATCGCCAAAATAACACCTAAAACTACGGATTTAGCATCAAAATCAATAAAATTCTCAAGAGCACTTAAAGTTACTATTTTCTCAACCGAAGGTCCAAATCACATCATATAAACTCCGTTTCTCACCAAATTTCACAGACATGACATATATATTATATTAAACTTGTACCCAAATCCGGAACCAAAATACGGGCCCGATACCAACGAGATCAAACATTAATCAGTTTCCTTAAATTCTTAGAATATCAGTCTTACAATTTTCATCAAAAATTTATTTCTCGAGCTAGGGACCTCGGAATTCGATTATGGGCATACGCCCAAGTCCCATATTTTACTATGGACCTTCCGGGACCGTCGGAACACGGGTACGGGTTCGGGTCCGGGTCCGTTTACTCAAAACGTTGACCAAAGTCAACTAAAAATTAAATTTTAAATCTAAAAAATTATTATTTCATAAATTTCCACATAAAGGCTTTCTGTATTTACGCCCGAAATGCACACGCAAATCGAGGTGAGAAAAAATAAGTTTTCTAAGGCTAACGAGCGCGGAATAGAGTCTTAAATCACAAGATGACCGTTTGGGTCATCACACTTGGATGGGATTCTGGCTACAACCAGATTCTTATTGTGCCTGAAGACCAAGAAAAGACCACCTTCACCTGTCTGTATGGCACTTTTGCATTCTAAAGGATGTCGTTTGATTTATGTAATGCACCAGCTACTTTTAGCGGTGTATGAGATAGAAATATTCACGGATATGGTGGAGGAGTTCCTCGACTTTTTCATGGATGATTTCTTTGTTGTGGGGGATTCTTTTGAAGAGTGTTTGGGTAATTTTGATAAGGTTTTGGTGCGTTGTGAAGAGACCAACTTGATGCTTAATTGGGTAAGTGTCACGTTATGGTCGAGGAGGGAATTGTCCTCAGCCATAAGATCTCAAAGAACGGTATTGAAGTGGATAAAGCAAAAATTGAACTGATATCAAAACTCCCTCCTCCTAATCCGTCAAGGGAGTGTGGAGCTTTCTTGGTCACGCAGGTTTTTACTGTAGGTTCATCAATGATTTCTCAAAAGTGAAGAACCCCTTGTGCAAGTTGTTGTAAACTTGTGTTCAATGATCATTGTATGAAGGCATTTGAACTACTCAAGTATAAGTTGACTACCACTCCTATCATTGTCGCGCCAGACTAGAGCTTACCTTTTGAGCTCATGTGCGATGCTAGTGATATTGTGGTTGGAGTGGTATTGGGGCAAAGAATCAGCAAGATATTCCATCAGGTCTACTATGCTAGTAAGACCATGAACGACACCCAAGTTAACTATACGGTGATCGAGAAAGAACTCTTAGCCATTGTCTTTGTTATGGAAAAGTTCCGCCCGTACCTCATAGCTACCAAAGTGATTATGCACACTGATCACGCGACACTTCGTTATTTGATGACCAAAAAGGACTCTAAGTCTAGGTTTATAAGATGGGTTCTTCTTCTACAAGACAAAAGAGTTAATATAACTAGTCCACACATTCAAATATGCTTTTGAACATTATTTAAGGACATCACACACTTGAACAATTTCACTCACTCTCACAAAGATTTCATATGCATCCCGTGGTCATACCATAAGCTTGCCTGTAGTGTAGATCTCCACTAATTCAAGTTAGCCAAATCTAGGATCAATTAGAACTTTTAAGGTTGTAATGTAGGCTAAGGGACAGGTAGGATATATTTAGGAATAGTGACTAACCTTCCTAAGCACTTTAATACACTACCTTCACAAATCAACACATATTCTTCTCAACCAATTCCCTTGCCACAATTCATATTCAACATAGTCCTTTTTCAATTAAGCACTTCTATATTTGCACTAGCACAAATTAATAAAAATTGGAGGTGTGTATCTTTTTGTACATACTTTTACTATTATTTTTTTTCTTTCCTACACACACTCCATACATGAAGATTCAATGGCTAATGACTTTTGAATACAATTTTTTGTGCACTACAGGTCTTTCCATGGCTCCACTCAAAAGTTAATCCCCATATCTAACCTTACTTCTTTTAGCGACTAAGTGCCTTAGGAGGAAAAGGTGCAAAAATCTCAATTTAAGAACAAAATAGGGGTACAGTTTGTAATGTGGGTACCAAAGAAAAGGTCAAACGGCTCAAAGGGGCTAGCAATGGAAAATGTAATTCTTATGTGACAAGCACATCCTTGATCAAACAATAAAATGCCTACGTCATCCCCTAGACTAGCATAACCTACAATTTCGCTTCGATTAACACACGGGGCAAGTTCTAGACTATACAGGATAGCATAGAAAATCACTAAACCTCACTCACACATTGCACATGACTCAATCACAATGGTTTATTCAACTCTCAAGTCAAGCAAGAACACAAAATTGAGAGAATTAAGAACTATCGCACTATGTAGCATACAAGTCACACAACTGAGCTAAGGCGTCACAAAATAGGCTATTTATTTTTACTCAGGCATCACATGTCAAACCACATATAAGGGAAAGCAGAATGTATTTCACAACCTGATATGCCGGCATCAAACATGTCTTAGGGTATTTATAAGTTACTCAGTTTCTTCCTAACTACTCTAAAAAAACAAAAATAACAACCCCGTTTAAGTTACACCCTTGGAAAAGAACCGTGATCCAAAGAAAAACCAAGGGGAATACTACCTAAATATCCTAAGAAAAAATAATAAAAAATAAAAAATCTTTTTGGTGTTTTTAAATCGGACTTTATCCCTCAAGAAAATTGTCAAACAGATCCATCGTTGGGAAAAATCCGAGATTTTTCTAAAAAAAACAATAATTTTATACAATTACACCTCAGAAAGTAGTTTCCCCACCCCACACTTATGTTATGCATAGTCCTCGATGCATGATCACAAAGAAAAACATTAAAACAAGGGTGAGAAATACTCCCTGAGACCCTCTCGGGCTTAGCTCGAACATGATTCTCAATCTTTAAAGTCGGGATGACCCCACACTTAAGATCAACATGCCCCTCAGCTTCAAATTTTGGGTACTCAGACTTCCCCTACTCTGAAAATAAAAACAACATAAAACTAACACTAAAAAATAATAAAAAGATATACAGGTTGGGTTGCCTCCCAACAAGCGCCTTATTTAACGTCGTGGCACGACTCTGCTACTCTGCTCAAGCTAGGCGCTTTCTCTTCTTATTTCTCCCATGAAGCCTAGCCTTTTTGCGCGCTCTTAACGGGTCTCATTTTTCATCCCTGGTTCTTTTCTCAATTATCTTTACACCCTCAGTTTGCAACACCACCTCCTCTGGATCACTGCCATTCACATAAGGACTCTGGTTTATCCCCTTCATGTCGACCACAATAATCATGCACAGGTCCTCATAATTCTTTGGGAGTTTAAGTGCCTTGTACACATTAAAAGTGACCACTTCATCTTCAACTCTCATTTTTAACTTCCCTGCCCTCACATCAATAATTGCTCCACCAGTAGCTAAGAATTGTCACCCCAAAATAATGTGCACTTCCTCATCTGCCTCGTAATCAAGCATAATAAAATCAGCGGGAAGAATAAACTTTCCCACTCGAACTAGCACATCTTCAATAATTCCTTCCGACATAATTGGCGACCTATCTGCTAACTGTAAGGTGATTTTGGTAGGTCTAAGAGCCCCCAATCCGAGTTTCTTGAACAAAGAAGATGGCATCAAATTTATACTATCCCCTAAATAACACAGGGCTCTACCAACTTCTTGTTTACCAAGAGACAAAGGAATTGCGAAACTCCTAGGATCCTTCAACTTAGGAGGAAGTTTACTCTAAACTCTGGCACTACACTCTTCAGTGAGTGCAAATTTCTCAAACTCTGCATGTCTTCGTTTATTTTCCACAATATCTCTGAGATATCTCGCATACTTAGGCACTTCTTGCAAAATTTCCACCAAAGGAAAATTCACACTCACTTGGCTCAACATATCTAGGAATTTCTTGTACTTAGCATCATCTTTTTGCCTCTGCAGTCTTTGTGGAAACGGAGGTGGTGGCCTTGTTTCAATTACTGGCTCGGATCCGTTATCATCTTTCTCATTCCCCTCAACTGTCTTGGGAACTAATTCTCCTCCAAGATGAGTTATTTTTGGAGCTTCTTCTAGTATTCTTCCATTTCTCAAGGTAATTGCATTGACTTGAGCCTTAGGATTAGGCTCAGTATCACTAGGAAGAGCTCCTGCTAGTCTGGTATTTTGGGAACTGGCAAGTTGCCCCAATTGACGTTCCAAGTTTCTCATTGTTGCTGCTTGGGCCTGGTGATCAGCCATTATTTTCTGATTGAAAACAAGTTGGTCGTTCATCATTCTCTTCATAATCTCCTCAAAGCTAGATGATTGTTCAGCCTGAGGTGGTCTGTATTGTTGTTGAGGTGCTTGAGGCCGATATTGATTTTGATTGCCTTGATTACCACCCCAAGAGAAATTTGGGTGGTTCCTCCATTTGGGATTGTAGGTTTCCCCATACTGATTTGTTTGGCATCGATTTACATTACCCACAAAATATACAGACTCTGAATGTGCTGGGCATAGATTGCTCATGTGACCCTCTCCACAAACTTCACAAAATACCTGAATCTGTTGAACTGGTTGCACTGGCTGGGCATGTTGCTTGTTAATGATCAGGTTCATCTGATTGACTTGGT
>ML303690.1:26883-91349 GCA_005239505.1 Nicotiana paniculata
AATATTCATGGCTAAACCACAACCCCAGAACAATGGGTGTTTATCCACTCATACTAGAATCAAACAATTGCATAAGTTTTGCATAAATGGAAAATACTAGATTAAGATGAAGAAAACTGATAATTCTTTACTTCCTCAATGATCTTGTGTGTATATTCTCTCCAAAAATGGCATCCTCCCCTCAAAGTTGTGTTTTTGGGTCTATTTATATGTTTGGGACAAACCCTAAACGTGTAGGAGACTTCTATTCAAACCGAAAAATACTTAAAACCTTCAAAACTCGAAATTTACTGGACCAGGGACCCCAGGCGTTAAGCCCCAAACGCCCAGCTATAGCCTGGGTAGGCCAGGAATTTGGGATCTAATGCCCCACTATATCCTGGGTAGGCCAGGCTTTAAGCCCCAAACGCCCCACTAAATCCTGGGCAGGCCAGGCTTTAGGGCGAAAACGCTCGGCTATGGCCCGGGTTACTCCTTTTCGACTCTTGAGCGTATTTTTTATGTTTATGCACCCATTTAGCTCGGCTTCCATCTCCAATTCACCTATACATGAAATAGACTCCATTATGCACATATGACGTGTATTTTTATCACAAAAGCACATAAAATGTAAGGTACATAATGCTTAAAACTATGGATTCTAGCCACGCATCAATGAGCAGCTCCAAATGATGTATTATGACTTATGTAAATCATTGGTTTTGGTTTTCAGGTTATTCGGAATTGATTTGGAAGAGTTACTCTCAGCGAGAAGCCTTAAATTTGAAAGGTTTGACCAAATTTGACTTTTAAGAATTTGATCTCGGATTGGATTTCTCATGGTTACATTAGCTCCGTTGGATGATTTTGGACTTAGGAGCGCGTCCGGATTGTGATTTGGAGGTCCATGGTAGAATTAGGCTTGAATTGACAAAAGTTGGAAACGATTTTGGTAGGCAACGAAAAATTAGACATCATGGTCGGAATGGAATTCCTGAAGTTGGAATAGGTTCGTAGTGTCAATTGTGACATGTCTGCAGAATTTGAGGTCATTCGGACAAGGTTTGGTAGGTTTCGGCGTTGTTTGCGGAATTTGGAAGTTTAGAAGTTCTTGGGCTTGAATCTGAGGTTAATTTGGTATTTTGGTGTTGTTTTGAGTGTTTCGAAGGCTCGACTAAGTTTGTACATTGTTATGTGACTTGCTGGAATTGTTGGTTGAGGTCCTGAGGGCCTCGGGTGTGTTTCGAGGGGTTAACGGGTTAAATTTGGTGTTGGGAGCTGCTATTTCTAGTGGTTTTTGGAACTTCTTGTGTTTTCCGCACCTGCGAATGGGGAGCTGCAGGTGTGAGTTCGCAGGCGCGGGAGGAGGCTCGTAGATGCAGAAATGGGAATCCAGGTCTGGATGTGCAGGTGTGTGTATTCGAGTGCACCTGCGAGACTGCAGGTGCGATATAATCGGTTCGTTGAGTGCTTATGATGTGGTGGGTTTTTACAGGTGCTTCGTGGCAATGCTTTTGGGTTTCGGCAGCCTGCGTGGCTTGGTTAAGATAGAGAGATTTAGTTTTAATGGCTTGATTATGCGCAAATGAGTTTCGAAGAGTTTTCAATGGTTACTACCATGGTTCGGGATGTATATTTCCTACTGGTGTGTGGGGCATGTTGCGTATTGTGATTCTTCCTCCGAATGGGATCAAATGGAAAGTTCTTGGCTAATCGAGTATGTAGTTGCTTGCGACTCGGAGTTTAGTTTTGAGATTTTCGTATCTTTCATATGATAGCATAATAGGTGCGGTGTGTTGTGTAGTATTGAGATTTGCAAGTGCAAGGTCACCAATCGGTTTTGAAAGGAAAATCCTGAATTCTTAGGCAGCATGGACGATCTCAGATGATTAGATAGATGTTATTACTGTTAGAGATGGCTGGATGAGAGTATACATTTCGGTAAGGGCAATGTGTTTGATTTATGGAAACTTTATTGGTTCTGCGGCACACTCCTGGTTGATCGACTGCTGATATTCGTATTTTGCTATATGACAAGGAAGAATTTTAGAAGTATTTCCTCACGGGATGATCGGTGTGTGAGATATGTGTTAGACATTCTGGCGGTAGAGTTGGGATCAGATATGGTGATTCGTGTGTCCTATGGATTTGGAGACTGGGAGTCCTCAAGAGCGGATTGTTTCATGGTTGTGGACTGTGAAGTCATGGCGGAAGCTAGCTAGATGATAAGATGGGTTATGATTCAGTCATTGTGAATTTTTAGAGATTTATTTATCTATGTGTGTGTGCTCGGATTTGAATAGGGGGTCCATTGGCAAGACCAATTAGGATGTGTAGTCTACACCGAGTCGGATTGGTTGGCTTCATAATGCTATTGTTGAGGGATGTGCCATTCGGTTGTTGCTAAGATTATTTTCTATGAGTTACTCTTCTATGCTATGAGGAGTTATGATTCGTTGGTTTTAGGCACACATGGTGCGGTCCTATTGCGGTCTTATAGCGGAATTTGAGCGAGATGAGTAATTGGGTATTGCATGTGAGGGCGTATTAGTTATGTGCTTTTGGGTTTCATGTGGCATTGTATCGTCTGATTCTACGTGGTTATGGTAAAGCACTTTGGGTGCTGGATGTCGGATTTCGCGTGGTTATTGCTTTTGAGCAGGGTGACTCGAGGTATATGATATGGACCAGCGTCTGGATTGCAGCAGAGTTATGTTGAGGTATGAACCTTTGTGTTAGAGTAGGGTGATGGTTCTACGGTGTGTGATGGACTCTTAGCCTTTTGTGGTGGTGGTACCCTTTGAGTTTGAAGGACGGTTCTCTTGACTGAGTCATTTTCGTGATTGAATACATTTGGGTTGTTTCTTATTGGTGCATGGATTGCACAATTTGTGGCTCCAAGTAGTATTGGTGTTGCGTGTCAGTAGGTTAGTTGGTATTCAATAAGATGAAGTCGTCAGATCTAGGATGGATGCTATTGTATTTGATTGCGGTATATTTGGAAGGATAATATCGGAAGTCGAGTTAGAAATTTGGCTATAGTTCTTGTTGAAGGAGAGGGAGCTCCACGGCTTGTTGATTTGATGAATGGTTATGAGTTTTCGCGTGTTCTTTCATTGTCGGTAGTGTACGAAGGATTTAGAGTGAGATTTTGTTAGATATGAGGTTTATTACTGGCATTGGGTTGTTCGGAGCAATTATTGTGATAGGAAATTATTGCTATGAGTATTTGAGTTACGAGGTATATCATGCGATTGTGTCTTGGATTATGGTTATGACTTGATACAGTTTGTTCCGGCTTATACAGTGTGTAGGCTGCAGGATTCAGATCTTACAAGGAATTTCGTATGAGTCTGGATTCTAAGTCTTGTGGACTTGGTTGAATTAAAAAATTTCACTTATGCTGTGTTATCGGACCTATATCGGATAGGGTGACATGGGATCACCCCCGGGTATGTGCGGGGTAAGGTTATGCGGTGGTTTGATGATTTTGAGAACAACTCTTGGCACGTTCAAGGACGAACGTATGTTTAGTGGGGGAGGATGTAACGACCCGACCGATCGTTTTGAGCAATTTGCACTTCGCTCGATTGTTTGAGGGCATGAGTGTTGGTTCCAAAACGCACACGCAAGTATACGTGGTCGTAGCAAGTAATATAATGTTAAGTCGAATGTCGAACCCACAGGGACTTGCGTAAACTACTTGTTGAATCACTCCAATTGTTATTTAATCGAGCCAAAAAAAAATCCAGGAATGTAACTACTTTATTCTACGATTATATGAACTAATTATCAAGTAACGAGAGTATTGTTGTGTTTTCAATAGAGACAAATATTCTAGGGCTGTGATCAATTCACCACTCGTATTGCATTCTAATTAACTCTCCCTTTTATATAATTCACTCCTAGTTGCTAATTAATCGATAATTGCTCTCGTAGACTTCTCCCGAAGTACTACTCGCCTATTCTAAATAGATTAACGCCTATATTCCTATCAAATTAATCCATTAGAACGCACTAAGAATTACGATATTTAATTAAGCACGGCGACTAGGTATATTCCTATCATAACCACAAATTCGCTCCCCTGAAGGGTTAAGATCGCTCTCTCTTCAGTCTTCTCTAATCTATATACGGCTTTCCCAAGCATAACATAGATAGTATATAGAACCTAATTGCTGGCCAAACAATTAAGCAATTAAACGCAGAATTGAAGAAACAACCATATATTGAGCGAACTATAATCAAGGTTAAGTTAATGTCGAATAAAAATATTCATGGCTAAACCACAACCCCAGAACAATGGGTGTTTATCCACTCATACTAGAATCAAACAATTGCATAAGTTTTGCATAAATGGAAAATACTAGATTAAGATGAAGAAAACTGATAATTCTTTACTTCCTCAATGATCTTGTGTGTATATTCTCTCCAAAAATGGCATCCTCCCCTCAAAGTTGTGTTTTTGGGTCTATTTATATGTTTGGGACAAACCCTAAACGTGTAGGAGACTTCTATTCAAACCGGGAAACACTTAAAACCTTCAAAACTCGGAATTTACCGGACCAGGAACCCCAGGCGTTAAGCCCCAAACGCCAAGCTATAGCCTGGGTAGGCCAGGCGTTTGGGCTCTAACGCCCCACTATAGCCTGGGTAGGCCAGGCTTTAAGCCCCAAACACCCCACTAAACCCTGGGCAGGCCAGGCTTTAGGGCCAAAACGCCTGGCTATGGCCCGGGTCACTCCTTTTCGACTCTTGAGTGTATGTTTGACGTTTATGCACCCATTTAGCTCGTCTTCCATCTCCAATTCACCTACACATGAAATAGACTCCATTATGCACATATGACGTGTATTTTTATCACAAAAGCACATAAAATGTAAGGTACATAATGCTTAAAACTATGGATTCTAGCCACGCATCAATGAGCAGCTCCAAATGATGTATTATGACTTATGTAAATCGTTGGTTTTGGTTTTTAGGTTATTCGGAATTGATTTGGAAGAGTGATTCTCAGCGAGAAGCCTTAAATTTGAAAGGTTTGACCAAATTTGACTTTTAAGAATTTGATCTCGGATTGGATTTCTGATAGTTACATTAGCTTCGTTGGATGATTTTGGAATTAGGAGCGCGTCCGGATTGTGATTTGGAGGTCCAAGGTAGAACTAGGCTTTAACTGCCAAAGTTGGAAACGATTTTGGTCGGCAACGAAAAATTAGACATCAGGGTCGGAATGGAATTCCTGAAGTTGGAATAGGTTCGTAATGTTTATTGTGACATGTCTGCAGAATTTGAGGTCATTCGGGCGAGGTTTGGTAGGTTTCGGCGTCGTTTGCGGAATTTGAAAGTTTAGAAGTTCTTAGGCTTGAATCTGAGGTTAATTTGGTATTTTGGTGTTGTTTTGAGTGTTCTGAAGGCTGGACTAAGTCTGTACGTTGTTATGTGACTTGCTGGAATTGTTGGTTGAGGTCCCGAGGGCCTCGGGTGTGTTTCGGGTGGTTAACGGGTTAATTTTGGTGTTGGGAGCTGCTGTTTCTAGTGGTTTTAGGAACTTCTTGTGTTTTCCGCACCTATGAATGGGGAGCTGCAGGTGCGAGGTCGCAGGCGCGGGAGGAGGCTCGCAGATGCAGAAATGGGAATCCAGGGTTGGATGCTCAGGTGTGAGTATTCGAGTGCACCTGCGAGACATGTCGGTGCGAGATATTGGTCGCAGATGCGGATTTTGAGGAGTAAGTGGCATCCACACCTTCGATGGGTTTTCCGCAGGTACGGCGTTGCAGAAGCGGGTATTTTGACCGCAGATGCAGCTTTGCTAGGCAGAACCTATAAATTGAACCCTTCCCGAATTTTTCTCATTTTCCACCATTTTTTAAGACGGGGTTGGAGCTTTTTGGGGTGATTTTGAAGAGTGATTCAAGGGATATCAGTGAGGTAAGTTGCTTGAGCCCTAATACTCCTGTTTATGATGATTTTACGTTGTTTAATCATGTAATTAGTGGGAATTAGTGATGAAGTTGAAGGGTTAGGGCTTGGGATTTTGGAGAGTTTGATATGAGGTTTGAGGGGCCAAACTGTGTGGGATTTTGATAAATTTAGTATGGTTAGACTCGTGAGTGAATGATCTTTCTTGTTTTGTAATTTATGTCGAGTTTCGAGACGTGGGCCTGGGGATCGGGTTTGAGCCGATTTCAGGATTTTGGTCTAATTTGATAGTTTTTCTTGTGGAATTCACTCCATTAGTGTGTATTGAGGGTATTGTACTGGTTGTGAATAGATTCGGAGCTTTTGGAGGCCGAGTCGAGGGGCGAGAGCATCCCGGAGTAGTATTTCTACGCGACTAAGGTAAGTAACTCTTCTAAACTTAGTGTTGAGGGTTTGAAACCCCGAATTAGGTGCTATTTGATTGGTATTGAGGTGACGCACATGATAGGTGACGGGCTTGTGGGTGTACACCCTGTGAAATGGGACCCTGTGGTTCCCATGGCCCAGTATAGTGGCCCTATTATGTCGGTATCTTTGTTTTTACCATGTGATAATGTAATTGAGCTGTCAATCATGCCAGATATCATGTTTGGGCCTTATGCCGATACGGTTGAGACCCATAGTGGCCGTTTCTTGTTGTCATTTCACAGACTTCACTGATATTTTTTACTCAGCCATGTCCATGCATTCATATCATATCTCAGTCCCAGTTGTTATTTATTTATACATCATATTCTTGTTGACGGGCTAATTTTATGACACTATGAGCCTGTGAGTGAGACTGGAGAGATTGATGACTAAGTAAGGCCTTGGGCTTGGTTGTGAGGATATTGATACCATAGCACGTGAGTTTTCCGTGCGGATCCAGATATTAATATTATAGCACGTGAGTTGTCCATGCGGATCCAGATATTGATATTTGGCACGTGAGTTGTCCATGTGTAGCGCTTGGGCTGTAGGAGCCCCTCCAGCCCCCTGTGAGAGCAGTCGACTATAAACGTGTGTGGATCGAGATACATGGCATTTGCATGCATGCACGACATACAGGCAATTGCATGCACGCATGACATACAGGCATTTGCATGCACGCATAGCATACAGGCATAGAGATGCATTTTTCCTCATGTTATGTAGTATCACGTCATCCATGACTTATTATACACATTGACATGTGGGCTCAGAGAGGTATTTTATACTTGTTATTTGTAAAGGAAATGAAACAACTTACTTATTGCTTAAAATATTTTTGGGAAAAATCATCATTTTCAAACTTACATGTATTTCGGCATTTCGGCAAAAGATTTGTGTTCTCACTAAGATATTTGAAAAACATGCCTATTTTCTGGAACTGTGAGCGAGTTGAGCATTTTACTTCTGAGATACTCTTTTATTATTTATATTACGCTGTTGCGAACTGTTGTAGAATATTGGTACCAGAGGCGGACCCATGTGTATGGGTGAGGGGTCACCGGACCCCGTAAACTTCGGCCAAAATCCTGTATATATATATACGTATATACCTTGAAAATGGTTAATTTAAAGCAGTTGGCACCCCGAACACTAAAAGCATTTAGGGGGCGCCGGTTGAGCAGAATAATGTGCCCTCGTCGCGTAAAAATTCCAGGTCCGCCTCTGACTGGTACGGGACCCGACCTAGTGTTATCTCGTCACTGCTTTCAACCTAACGTTAGGTTTGTTACTTACTCAGTGCATGGGGTCGGTTGTACTGATACTACACTTCTGCACATTGCGTGCAGGTATCGATTGTTGTTGTTTCGGTGCTCGATGGTTGCGGGACTTGAAGATGTACCGGCGTCCCTGTTGTAGCTGCCTCCTTGTTCGGGGTAGTCTTAGACTATAAATCTCTATTATGTACTTTTCCAACAGACTGTGTATTTATTTCATTTTCGCTTTGTAAACTCTATTCGTAGAAGCTCATGATTTGTAATACCAGCCTTTGGAAATTGTATAAAAATTTAGCAAATTACTTTCATTTAATTGTATGGTTAATATAATTGAAATTGGCTAAGTAATAGTTGGATTTCCTAGCGGGTTGGGTTAGGTGCCATAACGACTAGGGTATTTTGGGTCGTGACATTCAGGTCCATATATTTTCATTCGAATAATAGGAGGGTATGCAGAATCGAAAACTAAATTCAGACTCAGGACAGTTATTTCACATGGATAATATATATAAAGAAAGGATATTTGGAGAAATTTAAAAATCTCAAGTTTGAGGCAAGGTTGAAACAATATAATCCATCATTACAAGAGCATACAACAACAATACAGTGAGATCCCACATGTGGGGTCTGGGGAGGGTAGTGTGTACGCGGACCTTACCCATACTCCAGAGGAGTAGAGATGTTGTTTCCAGTAGACCCTCGGTACAAGAAGTAAAGAGACAATGTATTAGTAACAGCAAAGGAATCCAGACAGATAACACCAGCAACACAATAACCAGAAAATAGAGAGCAAAGTAGTAGAAAGAGATAATATGTACACAAAGGGCCGCTACACATACTACAGCCTAACTTACGACCCTAAAGAAGTATTAAGAACACAACTGGAGCCCCTAGCAGCCTAAAACAAAACACTATCATACTAGCCTTCTATCTCCTAACCTACAACCCTAATGCTCGACCTCCACAACTTCCTATCAAGGTCCATGTCCTCGAAAATCTGCATCCGCACCATGTCCTGCCTGATAACCTCTCCCCAATATTTCTTAGGTCGCCCTCTACCTCTTCTCATACCCGTCAAGGCCAGCCGTTCACATCTCTTTACCGGTGCATCCAGGCTTCTCCTCTTCACGTGCCCGAGCCATCTAAGCCTAGATTTCCGCATCTTGTCGTCCATGTGAGCCACACCCACCTTCACCCGAATATCATCATTCCTAATCTTATCTAGCTTAGTGTGTCCATACATCCATCTCACCATCCTCATCTCTGCAACTTTCATCTTCTGGGTATGAGAATTCTTCACTTGCCAACACTCTGCACCATATAACATGACCGGACTAACTACCACTCTATAAAACTTTCCTTTAAGTTCCGGAGGCAACCTCCTATCACACAGGACACCAGAAGCTAGCCTCCATTTCATCCACCCCACTCTTATACAGTGCGTGACATCCTCGTCAATATCCCCATCCCCATGTATAATCGACCCCAGGTACTTGAAGCTCCCTTTCTTGGGGATGACTTGTGAATCAAGCCTCACGCCCCTGTCATCTTCACCCGGCACGCTGTTGAACTTGAACTTCACGTATTCAATCTTAGTCCTGCTTAGCTTGAAACTTTTAGACTCAAGGGTCCATCTCCAAACCTCCAACCTCTCGTTAACACCGCCTCGCGTCTCATCAATTAGTACTATATCATCAGCGAATAACATACACCATGGCACCTCCCCTTGAATATGGTGCGTGAGTGCATCCATCGTCAGGGCAAATAAGAACGGGCTGAGCGCAGATCCTTGGTGTAGCCCCATAACAACCGGGAAATGCTTTGAGTCACCCCCCTCCCTCCCCCCCTCCCCCACTGTCCTAACCCGAGTCTTAGATCAATCATACATATCCTTAATCACCCTAATATAAGCCACTGGAACACCTTTCACCTCTAGGCATCTCCAAAGAACTTCCCTAGGTACCTTATCATAAGCTTTTTCTAGGTCAATAAACACCATTTGCAAATCTTTCCTCCTATCCCTGTACAGTTCCACCAACCTCCGAATAAGATGGATTGCTTCCGTAGTGGAACGACCAGGCATGAACCCAAACTGGTTAGTGGATATCGACACTAGCCTCCTCACCCTCTCTTCCACTACCCTCTCACACTTTCATGGTATGAATTAGAAGCTTAATGCCCCTATAGTTGTTATAATTCTGGATATCGCCTTTGTTATTGTATAGAGGAATCATCGTACTCTACCTCCATTCCTCTGGCATCTCCTTCGTATTGAAAATAACATTAAACAACCCAGCTAGACACTCCAATCCTGCTCTACCCACATACCTCCAAATTATACTGGAATTTCGTCTGGCCATGTTGCTCTGCCCCTGCTCATCTTATGCATAGCCCTGACAACCTCCTAAACTCTACTGTGCCTATAGTAGCTGAAATCTCGGTGCCACTCGGAGTGCTCCAATTCTCCTAGCACAATGTCTCTGCCCCCTTCGTCATTCAGCAGCTTGTGGAAGTACGTCTGCCACCTCCGCTTAATCTGCGCGTCTTCCATTAACACTCGGCCTTTGTCGTCCTTGATGCACCTCACTTGGTCTAGATCACGAACCGTCTTCTCTCTCGCCTTGGCCAGCCGGAACAACTTCTTATCTCCACCTTTGTCCCCCAGTTCTTTGTACATGCAACCAAATACTGCATTCTTCGCTTCCGTGACCGCTAACTTTGCCACCTTCTTAGCTTCCTTATAACTTACTTTGTTCATCTGCCTCTCCACCTCGTTTGTACTCTCCACTAACCGCCGATACGCTGCTTTCTTTTCCTCCACCTTTCCCTATACCTCGGCGTTCCACCACCAGTTACCCCTATGCCCGCCCAAGTAACCTTCGAGACCCCTAACACCTCTCTTGTCGCCTCCCTAATACTGTTCGCCGTCATCGTCCACATACCACTATCTTCCTCACTACTTCTCCAGGCCCCCATAACCAACAACCTCCTCCCCAGCTCGTGAGCTTTTTCCTTCGTCAAGACACCCTACCTAATCCTCGGACGACCCCGAACTACCTTCCTCTTCCTCCTTATCAAAATGTTGACGTCGACCACCAAGAGCCTATGTTGGGTCACGAGTGACTCACTCGGGATAACCTTGCAATCCTTGCACAACCCTCTACCATACCTCCTTATGAGAAGATAATCAATCTGAGTCTTAGCCACCGTACTTTGAAAAGTAACCAAATGATCCTCTCTCTTCGGGAACATAGAGTTTGCAATCACCAACTCAAAAGCCTTTAGCGAAATCCAATAGAGAATTCCACCTCCGTTCCTAACCCTAAAGCCACAGTCGGCATGAACCTCGCCATAACTACTGGAAGATGCCTCGATATGCCCGTTGAAATCCCCTCATATAAATAACTTCTCCGTGGGCAGTATACCACGTACCACTTCATCCAAACCCTCCCAAAAACACCTCTTAACCTCTTCATCCGAACCCGCTTGTGTAGCGTAGGCACTAATGACATTTAGAGTGAGCCCTCCAGCCACTAACTTAATAAACATTAATCTATCACTCACCCGCCTAACCTCAACCACCGACTCCCTAAGATCCATGTCCACCAAAATACCCACTCCGTTCTTACCCTTCGAGCATCCAGACCACAGCCAGAACAAGCGACGACCAAACACAAAAGAACTAGGAACTACTACAGGCCCGCTAAAATAATACTTAGACTAGTATCCGTTGATAAGACAACAACAAGTTACCACAAGAGGAAGGGAAACAAGAGATCGTGAGGTACCAACTCCCGAGAACAGAACCTGGATCAATGTAGCGCGTTAACTTCTAAATTCTCGCCGTCCCTTGCTAATTCCAACCGGAGGTGACGCGTGTTGTTTGCCCGAACGCCGTGACTTTCCACCTGAAATTTTGAAAAGAAATACGAAAACCAAATGGGGGAGGGGGGTGTTATCACCACTGAACCTAGTGAACCACTATCTAGCCTCCTTGGATGCCCACTTTTCACGATGTCGGAGCAGGCATCGGCGAAGGCAGTCGCTGACCAGACCCACAAAGGCTGCAAGAAGAAGAAATAAAAAGGGGGGAGAAAGAGGGAAAGGGGAGAGAAGGCGTAGAGGAGGGCCGTTGGTCGAAGCTGTCGCCGGCGGAGGGGTCTAGGGTTTGTAGAGGAGAAAAGAAAGAGAGAGAGAGGCCAGCAGTCGCCGGAATAATTGTCGGCAGAGCAGTAGTTGCCCGGCGGCTACTGCTAAGGTTGGGGAAGTGGGGAGGAGAGAAGACAACGGAGAGAGAAGAGCGGTAGAAGAGAGAGGGGGAGAGAGGAGAGATGATCGGTAAAATTACCTGGTGGGTTGGGTGTTCGCCAGGGTCGGCGCTGTAAAATGCCCAGTCAAAAGATGAATGTTGGGCTTCAGTCACAAAGAGAGAGAAGTTGGGGAGAGAGAGGATAGAAAGTCGGTCCCTTAATTTCCATTACAGGAGAAAACACTAAAAGAATTAAACCATTAAGTTAAAAAACAGACAACGCAAGGGTGAAAGAATGTTCAAAAGTTTAAGCATATAAAAGTGTTTCCTTTCATGAGTTACTAACAATTTGTTTGATTTGTTTCCTTGTTGATAATGTAAATGGACTCATAGAGCAGAAAACAAATGCACATTTATATTTAGCCCCAAAATTACATAAAAAATGCTACTCTGTTCAACTTTAACTTTTCCATATATAGATAAAGGAATGATCAATCCAAGGGGAAAGTGAACTTATATCATGTAATCATTTACACAAGTATGGAAAAAAGTTCTCTAAAAGAGATTGTGAAAAATTAAACACAATACAAAAAATCATCACAAGATTTGTTCCAACAAGTTGTGAACTGAAAACATAATAATTCAGTGAAGTAAAAATTCAAACACCAAACAGATATCTAAAACTTAATGGAATATACCTTTATATGGTAGCGCAAATCATTGCTAAGCTTCCATCGTCAAAACCACTATCGAATTTTCACGCATTTAGCTTTATCCTTCTAAGGCCAGAAATTATTGAGAACCCAATTGGAGAACGATTGAATCTTTTGCTCAACACAAAGGAAAACAGAAGTCACGCCATGAAGAAGGAGAAAGCAAGAGAAAAACACAAATGTAAAGCAGTAGAATAGATAGACATGGCGATATGGTGATTATACATTAAAACTGGACTTTCTAAAAATTCTTGTTTTTAAGCCCAGATTAAAATAATTAGAACATTGTTGAGCACAAATAAAAATTGAAATCGATCTTACAGAAAATTGTTGATTCTTAATCGGCCATGCCACGAATTCTTGGACAACAATATCATCAAAGTGAACACCAAATCACAACCCTATTAATTTGAATCAAAAATAAAATATAAAAAGAGTAAATTTTCAAATATTACCTTGATGAGAAAAAACTCTAAGATGAATAGTTGATGCCTACGAAGGTAACTAGCGGTTTTCACTTCTCCCATAAATTTAATCTTGATAGCAATTTTAGCTTTTCGTCGAGCAAAAGGCTAAGAGTATTTTTGGAGGGCGAATGGGGTGGGCGTAGGGCGATTTTGGGGGGAAAAGAGGGAAAACATAGTGCCTCTTTTTTTATTGATTAATTATATTTTTTAACGACGGGATATTATGCTTTTTAAGGATCAAACATTATTCCTTTGTTAATGTCAAGCTAAAAATTGGCTTTAACGACTGGAAGAAAAGTTGGTCGCCATAGATACATCTATAACGACTAGATCCATATCCCTTCGTTAAAAAAATGGTCGTTAAAAAGCATATTTCTTATAGTGTTCTTTGAATCCCTTTCAGTCTAACTCTGTTCCAGAACTAAGACGAAGAAGGGACGGAAAGATTGATTTACAGGGCTTTCGTTTGATACAAGCTAATATTTAAGAAGGCACTCAGCCTCGGCAGGGGCATAAAGTCGACCTCGACTGGCCATGAAGGCTGATGTTTTGAAATTGAAAACTCTCGAAAGAAGGAAATCAAATTGAAGTGCCTGATGAAGTTGAAAAAAGTTAAGTCCCACGCGACTAGCCGTTGCGGCAAAGGTTGACGAGCCAAAAGTTCCCCAATGCTCCGAAGTTAAAAATTGAAAGAAAAAAAAAGGTCAGAAGTGAAAGGCCTACAAAGGCAAAATAAAGTTGAAAAAGGTTAAGTCATATGTGACTAACCTTCATGGTAAAGTTTTGAAAAAGCCAAAAGTTCTCTGGGGCTAGAAATGAAATCAGTCTTCGGGAAACAACCAGTTGCAATTGAGAGTATCATCAAAGAAGTCGGTCCGAGATCAAGTGACTGAAACAATCAAGGCCACAAAACCAACTACCGTTTCAAACTGATAAATTGTTCTTTGTTTGAGAAACAGGAAACAGGTGCAATCCAAAGCAACCTTGCAAGAAGCAGGTGCACCAGAAAGAAACAGTGTGGAGACTAAAATAGCTCTCCCGCAACAAATCCAAAAAAGGGAAGTCTTCTCCTAAATTTTTCCCCGCATTTTACTCATTCTCTTAAGAAAAATATGGTAGTATAGGGTCTCCAATCCCGAGTTGCGTTTTTCAACATAGGGTCTCCACTCCCTAGTTGAAGTTATTTTAGACATAGAGACTCCACCCCCTAGTCGTTTTTCCAACATAGGGTCTCCACTCCCTAGTTGAAGTTATTTTTAGACATAGAGTCTCCACTCCCTAGTCTTCTTTTCCAACATAGGGTCTCCACTCCCTCATTTACTTTGTTTTTAGACATAGGGTCTCCACTCCCTAGTCGCTTTTCCAACATAGGGTCTCCACTCCCTATTTGCTTTTTATTTTAGACACAGGATCTCCACTCCGTAGTCTCTTTCCCAACATAGAGTCTCCACTCCCTAGTTGATTTTATTTTAGACATAGGGTCTCCACTCCCTAGTTTCTTTAATTTTAGACATAGGTTCTCCACTCCCTAGTCTCTGTTTTCCTAAGGGTACACCAATCTCGGTCTTTTATTTGATTTCAATAATGAAGTAGTATAGAGTTTTGTTACAAATAACTCACGGAATTTTTCTAGTAAAAATTGGGACAGAAAATTTCGTTTGTTTGTTTGTTTTGGTGCCTGAGCAGGTTATACCTCGAGGCACGGAGTTCAAGATGACCAAAAAGAAAGAAGAAGAAAAGGAAAAGAAGTGAACTCAAAGTGCAGAAGCGGAGAAAAAATGTGGACTGCCCAAGACATGATTGAAGTCACAAGCTTTGCATGTCTCGCCTTGATCGAGAAGCTAAAGAAGAATGAACTAGCACCTGCAGCTAACAAGCATCAAGACAGATCAAAGTCCGCATGAAGAACTAGTCAAGACTCAAGATCAAGCTTAAGAAGACGTATAGATAGGAACCTTGTAACTCGTAGCTGACAGTCTTAGTTAGCTTTTTCATTTTTGACTTTGGTGTAATAAAGAGCTTGGCAAGCAGCAACGGCAGTGAAATCACAGCTTCTCGGTAGTCCCGGCTACCAAAGCTTCCAGAACTACACTGACCTGATTCCTTTATAGCCAAGGATATGTAGAAAACCTCTGAAGCAAGGTTCGATCAAACTTATTCAAAATGCTTCCTATGGAGTATCCAAACGGGCAAAAATCACTCGTAATTGCTCACTTTGTCTTTCCCCGAAAACCTTTCGTGTTTCCGAACAAAGAGGAGCAGTTATGTAACAACTAAATAGTAGCTATAGGAAGTAATTAGGTATATAATAGCTATAGGAAGTTAATAGCCACTAAACAATAGTGGTTTCTGAAAATTTCTCTTTTTTTATGTTTGGATTATGTTTTATGGATATTCTTTTAAATCAAGAGCAGTTGTTTATTAACATTCCCTCTTAGTCCCATAAACTAGAAATTAAAAGGGCATAACAGATTAAACAAACCACTAACCCATGAATCTGCATGACAATACAATAAGATAGTTTGAAGTTTATAAGTTATGAATTTACCATCGAATCAATAGCTCGTCTTTGTTAGTGAGTTCATATATTTATAAATACTAAATGGATTTCTTATCAAAAGTTATTGGACCCGTACTTTATATTCATACCTCTGCCTCTGTTAAGCATTGCGTTATATATATTAGGGCATCTCTTTTGCAAGAGAATATGCTTAGGCAAATAAACTTCCAAAATATGTTGTTATTCCTATGTATATGAATACTTGAGGTCACATATTCAATTCCCTTCGCACTTTCTAGTAAGAGATTAATCTTTACACTGCTAAAACCATTAGTCGAATTTCTGGATTTGACTCTTTGCTTGATGATTATAGTGTTTGAGTAGCTTGTTAGTATTAGGCTTGTTCAGAAAGTTGAATTTACATCGAGTGCGACTTTTTAAAGACTTATTTATATTTTTTATAACTATTTTAATTCAATTACTTTTAGTACAACTTATTTTTTAACCATACATTTTTAATTAAATTATATACAACTTTTTAATTCCTAAAATCTCTCCTTGATATTCTCTCTCATTTAAAAGCTGATAATCTCTCTCCTAGATTGTTGTCTACCCAACAAGCTAATTATCAAGATTAAAGTTAATTTTTATCATTATTGTCTTGTTTAGATAATAAGATTAAAAACTTGATAACAACTTAGCTTTCACTGAATTGTCAACCCATGGATAAAAACCAAAGACAGAAATATTACTAGAGCTTACAAATTCTTTTTAGAAGCCTCAATTTCTTCACAGACAATCAAAAGCCTCAATCTCTTTTTGGAAGATTTCTGCTTATATATATATATATACAAAGATGGAGATTCAGGAAGAGACGATGCAAGAATCGATAATTTTCATACCAACTACGGCTATTACCTATTTTTAGGGAATATGGAGCGTTTGTTATGAGGTAGTGTTATAGTGGTAACCTAATATGTTTATATTGATAATTAATAATCAACAAATTAGAGAATATTTAGGGCCTAAATATGCGCTTACCATACACCAGGAAACTATGTAAAAATTGCACGGGGCGTCTATTTGGTCGCCCTCATTCACCTTATACTCATATTTTTAAAATTATTTAATCTATACCCTAATTTTTACAACTTCAGGCGCCTCCTTCTTCTTGCTACCTGTGTACCTCCTTTCTTTTCTACTCTTCATTTTTTGTAATTTGTAGTATATTTTACTGCTGATTTGCTCATAATGACTGTCATTTTTGTTGAAACAGCGTTTTAGAACTTTTTTTCATCTATTTATAATTCATTGTCTGTATTTATTATATTTGCAATGAATTCAGATTGATCCAGGAATGGAATATCAAACAGCAAGCTGATTACGACTTTATTGATGCAATTCTTACACTAAGCTTTGAAAGTTGAACTATTATGGCACTCTTGATTTAGTGCTGAAGTTCAACAAATAGATAACAAAACTTCAGCTAGTACGACTGTAGGACAAAAACTTCAGCTTATTTAGTGCTGAAATTTTTACAAATGAACTAAATAACTTCAGCATCTTCTGCTGAAGTTTTTGGAAAGCTTTATGACAAAACTAATGAATCCAGGACAAAACTTCAGCTTATTCAGTGCTGAAGTTTTTACAAATGAACTAAATAATTTCAGCATCTTCTACTAAAGTTTTTGAAAAAGCTTTACGACAAAACTATTAAATCCAGGACAAAATTTCAGCTAAAACATGCTGAAGTACAACAAATAGAGAACAAAACGTCAGCTAGTAGAATGCTTAAGTTCAGCAATTACAAACAACTTCAGGCCCGTCTACTAGAATGCTGAAGTTTGCGTGATTGCCTTTGCTACTTCAAGCTCGTATGCCTGAAGTTAACGCGAAAAGTGGGTACGCTTGCAATTTTTTTTGCAAAGCAGATATAAGTTATAACGTGACCCAAAAAGTGGGTATAGATTTAATACGTTGTTATGGATTTGATGACATTCCCCTTAATAGGGGAAGTTACCTTATTTTTAGAGTATATTTATAACATATATGTTGTACAATTTGTAATTCAAAACCAAGTTGCATATTATGGAATATTTTACAAATCCTTAAATAACTATGAAAATTTCCCAAGACTATATACTTAAAACTTTAGATACTGTCAACGGAAAAATGCAGTTGCATCATGCTTTGTCTAGTCAACTTTGATAAGCTTCGTATGAAGCTGCTTCAATTGTCTTTCACAGCTCTGAAATACCAAATAGAGTACGAACAAATAGCTGTTCCATAAATAGACCAACGTGCAATTAACAGGAGTATAATTTCGGCTTCCTCCAAAATTTTGACATCATAACAACCTAAATAAGCGTGTTCTACTTTTCTTCTTTTTTTAAAGAGTAACAATCAAAATCCAATAAAGCGTTTACAAAGCACAATGGGCTTTGTTTATCAGTTACACCCAATTATTTACATTTCAAGCTTGCATCAAAGCCCAGCCTCAAGAGGAAATAGATGAATGAGAAACTAGAGGCGAAAGGGATTTACTGACAAGAAAATTTATCTCAAGATAGTATTTTACATTTCTCTGACATGAAGAACACAATAAAATGTTAGACATCAGCATCACTGGTCGTGCCCTTATGTTGTGCATTCGTAACACATAATTTCATATCATCTGAATATCATTTGTGGACTGATGAAGGAAATAGCAGGAATGCCTCGCCAGAAACACATCATCAGCAATGTTGTTGCGGTGGATGACCAGTGTCCTCTAGGAAACAGTAGTATAGAGCTAGGGATCAAAAATTTAAATAATCGCCCATCAACAAATCCTTGGATGAAGCTTAACGTGCACTGCTTTTTCTATTCATCACATCGTGGTAATACAGAAGCACACACATTGGCTGACCAAGGATGCAGAAAAAGCACCAGAACATCATATTGCCCACCTAGAAAGTTCCCCATAATATAATCTAATATCAATTGCTTGCATTATATTCTACATGGATTTAGAAGGAGCCGGGGGGACCAACTTAGCGTATGGAAATATAACATACCATCGAGCTTTGGAACTTGTTCTGCAAGAAGTTTGTGAGTATGACCAAAGGAACCTGAGAAACAACACCATATTTTATTGTTCAGCATGGACAACTAAGATAGTAAACCTTTGCTTTCAATTGTTTTTTTTCCAATCGTTTATGCTTTAAAAGCAGTTTTTTTTTTGGAAACATAAAGTGAAACGAGTTTAAATTCGATGCACTAGCGATGTGACAAACATTTACATGCTAGGTCGCTTATGAGGTAATTACGGGGACTATCTATAATAAGGCATAATTGCCAACCTGGTAACTAACTCAATTCCAATAACATGTTAGGTCACTATGTTAGATGCCATTACCTGGAACATAATTCCACTGAATGCCCACCACTTGAAAAGGCGACATGGAACTGCAATACACAGCTGCAGATACACCGGAACATGTCATCTCAAACCAATCGTAAGCTGACATTACCTCCTTTCACCATAAAATATGGAAGAGGGACAGAAACAACATACCTCGTGGAAAACAGCGGATACAAGGAAAGCAATCAGTATTGCAACCCCCTGCACCAAGTGTTAGCAAGTATTAGTATTGTTCAAAGCAGCGATGCAAGATCATTTGAGGCAGCAGGTTGGCGCTTTATCCTATTTGCAGACTCACCAATTAACTGAGATCCGACGGGAAAATATAAAACATACACTGAACTGCCAGCTAAAAAAGTACTTTATGATGGTCGAATATCAGAGGCAATCTTTTTTCTTTTCTTTTGCTATTTCATTCAGAATATAGGTGTAATCTTAAGGTTTTATACCCATCTACACTGGAAATATTGGTGGTTGAAAATCGGCCAGAGATGAAAGATGGAAGTGCTATCATGAATTTTCTGAGAAAGAGCATTTTGAATAAAAACTCATCAAGTGAACATAGATTGCCGCACAAGTGAAAGTAAAGGTAATTCCTTCTGCCTCAGTAAGGTTAAAAGAAAAGCAGACAAAATATAATTAGTTAATTAGGAGAGGAGACCAGAAGGAAATAGGATACAAAGAAGCCGAAAAGAGCAATTAAGAGTGAGAAGGTACCTTTGGAATTCCATTTCTTAAGCAAGGGAAATAAATGTGACGAACCATCCACTTATGAACAGGCTGCAATAACCACCAGATACATAGTTACTAATGTTGCCGAATAACGAAAAATGCTTGACAAAGATGTAAGCTTAATATCATTTGCTTGCACTTGATTTTGCAAAGCTCCACCAACCCCTAGAGACGTTATTACCCAACCTTAAATCCCACGACTATTTTGTCCTCCATTACCAGTAAAGCACATGAACCAAAGGGGACCTGGATAGAATTTCTTTATGCAAGTCTTAGGACACATGAGTGTTTTGATCTCACATTTTGGAGAATTTCTCTCAGGTGACTTGATTATACCTTTTATCGAGCTTTTTTGCATTTTACCAACTAAATTTTCTGGACACATGTTGGTGTCTTAAACTCTTTAGGCTTACACTTCACCACCTACTTCTTTTTACAACATAACCCTTTGCATTATCACATGTTCAAAGATTGTGTTAAAGCCAACATGGAGTGAAAGAGAAGACAGACATTTGTTTCTGTTAAAAAAAAGCTGTACTTAGTGACGAAACAAACCAAGAATGACGACAGGATATAACATCATCGAAATGTACTCTTGTATTCTACTTCTTGGTCAATAAGACAACCACATGTTTGCATGCATAAGAATCAGGCAATGATTTAGAGAAAAGGCAGATAGACATACCATATTCCACATCCTCCAGTACTGATAACAGCAGCCGCAGCAGGGTAATCACGTAACAAAATGAATAAGAAACTCCAACCAGCTCTGAAACAGTTGAGATATAACCAAAAAGTCAAAGTGATATTTGAATCTACCTCATCAATTGTTTTGGCATTCCACCAATCCTTGTAGAACTCACGATCACCAAAACATAGTAGTTCTGCAAGTATATTTAGCCTGAATACAAAATTAAATGATGTAAACAGAGCTCATTCTCTTTGATGCAAGGGCACATAAGCCAAATATTTGTTTCAGTAATTATTCAGAGGTAAAACGTTAAGCTTTGTACTTCATGGAAAAAGTGAAGCTTTTCATATCCATTAACACAAAAGCCAGTTCGAAGAAAAAGCAAAGAGATGAATCATGATGTCATGATTTTGACTCTTTAACACTAACAAAGACAAGGAAGAATACATTGTCTAAACAACTGATGAGATGAGTTCTAATGTCATGTGAATAACCATAACTGTTCAAAGGATTCAAACATCGTTGGAATTAAGGCATTCACAACTTAGAGGCACTTTCTTGTTCTTGGGACTTTTTTCCTCTTTTATTTTTTTTATTTTTTTTGTGGGGGGGGGGGGGGGGGTATACTGTTATGTGAATAACCATTCAGGCTCATTGAGAACCCCCAGGTTCCTTTAGTGCACCTTTCTAATCCTTTCTTTTCTCCTCCTGATAGTAAGCACTAATTGTGTTTAGAAACTCCAATTACAGTAAACTGTAATCCGTGCTTTAACAGTAAGTAAATGACCATCAAAAGTTCAAAGAAACATGTTTCAATTGAAAAAGGGGGAAACTGTGCAGACATACACTTCAATGATGTTAATGATACTTGTTCTCAATTTAAATCACAAATCTCTGGCAAGAAAAACGATGAAATAAAGGTAGAGGGACATACCAAAGATGAAAGAAGCAGTAAAACATGCAGAGCCAGACATATAAATTTGGGACCGAAAGCTTCAATACCCTCTCGATGGCATATAAAAGGTTCCCTTTCAAAGGATGTTGTGAGTTTTGCACAATTGGGTTAATGTACTGCACAAGGATGTATCCCGTCAGAATATATTTACGCTTTACTGGAGCACATGCAGTTTGAACCTTCAAGGAAAAATCACCTGTTCTATGATAAATCCCATCAATCCTGTAAATATTACCAGCTTGATGAATTGGCGTGCCACCCAACCTTTGCGAATGCATGGAGTGCGGGGATAGCTAAGCTTCAGATAACACAATAAATAAACCCAAAAAATAATGAGTTGATGCAAGAAACCTCCTAGAGTGAACTCTCTCTTTTCCCTTAAACAGATTTTTGATTAAAAATGGGATTTAATAATAAGATGAAAGCATATATTATTAAAAGAAAGGACGAGGGCAACACCATAAGTTATAAATCCAGATAGCAAAAGAGGCTCTTCCATAAAGATAATCATGGAATTAACTTTGCTAATAGAGTCTTAGCTTCCTATTGATCTTGATCAGTCATAGCTTAGTTTTTTGGTTGAGAGTTGTCTTTCTGAACCAGACCCGAAACTAGTTCGAGAAAATATGCTAAAGTAGTCAAAACGGGATGAATATGTTCAATTCAATAAAGAGAATTGGAATGGTAAGAAATGGTCATTATTTCAATGTCAGGCAGGTCACTAATGATAATTGATATCCTATCACTACAATACAAGAATATAATCTTGCTGACAGAAGGAAGAGTGAGGACTCGATGATGGTATCCATTGAATGTAGCCCCAGTGCATCTAAACAGACTGCAGGCATTTTTATTCCTAAGAAAAAGATAAATGCGGAATTAGAAGAAATCAGATGGGAAACTAGCAGATTTTGTTGCGAACTCAATCGCCAGAACTCTATTCATATGACAAAGCAGATGGCCCAAGGGCCAATGCAGTACTTGATGCCCCAATTTGTTGTTAATTCATGTTCCATTTATCAAAAATCAATTTTGCAAGACTTAACTTATCCTACCTGATAACATAATGTTGGCGCAACCATGAAGTAAACCAAACTCTTGAAGCTAACATCATAAGAGTAATCCCCAGCTGAAGTTTCATCCTAATAACATAAATAAGCTAGATATAAGAGACTCGATATCGTCAATAGCGCTCACAGGAGCAGAATGCTAACAAGTCTACCAAAGGTTAAAGAGCAGAGCTGGTTAATCGGGTAATTCACAAATGAAGCTTTAATCAACTGCAGATCCTCTGGGTCCATCAGAAGAGGATATAGATTAATCATACCTTATATGTAGACTTTGCGAGCTGTCTCATATCATGATTTGTATGTGCGTACGATACCAGCTTCATCCACACAATGCAAGCAACCAGCATCAATATGACACCAGACAGAAAAGCAGAATCACACCTGCACAATTTAAAACGCATTGACTTGATATTACTTTCAATATTTCTTTCAAAGCCTACAAAAATAATAGTTGGACAGGTATAATTAAAAATGCTCCCCTCGTAATCGGTAATCCAAATTTACATCAGTAGTCGTCCTTCCCAATATCCCAAAACGAAGGTTTAAAAACACCTTGACCAGTTAAACTCAGAAACAGATATCAGTTCCTATGCAGAACTTCTCTCCCAATAAATAGGCAACTTTTGACATCTAAGATATTCACCAGTTGTAGCTACAAAATTTCTCAGTTAACCGCAAACATGGCAGTCGGCAAGGGCCACCCATCATACCCTTCTAAGAGGATGTATATCAAAGTTTCATGACTACAGAGCATAAGAGCATACCCGAGAATGACCAGAACTGGATACAAAATGGCAGCTGTTGTTATAGTTATGTGAAGAGTAACCACCGCCTGCAGAATCAGAAAGAAAATCTCATGATTAACTTTGAGTCTTAGAGTAACGAAGGATCATAACAAGTTCAATCGTCAAAACATCAGAAAGGATAAAACACAACGGCCACAGACACACCAGTATAAACCTCCTTCACTATAAACAGGAATAAGAATCAGTGAGAACAGTATGCAAAAGAAATATACACTTCTCATAAACAATGAAGGATTTTAGGAAGAAAAAAAAAAAGGCAAAGAAAAAGAGGTGATTTCAACTTACACGCTCAGTCAAACGCCTCTGCAGTGACAACTTCTCCACAAGAAAAGCAGCAAGCGGCAAAATTTGGAGACTGAGACTGGAAGCACATCAAGGCTTTCATTTTTTGTCTAAAGAATAGTAGGTATTAAGACCAGAGAAAGAGAAGGGACTCAAGATGGCAATACCAGCACATTAGAAGCGGCCAATCCCTTAAGGACTTTGAGCTAAACCAAAAGCCAGCCCTAATTAAAAGGCCATACTGCAAAAGTAGTCAAGAGTTTGCCATCAGCAACACATTACTTAAAAACATTTTGAAATGACATATCATATTTTTTGTTACCCTATTCCTATTCATTGCTTGGCTTTAATGTGACACTGATACAAGTGGCCAGGGTACAAATCGCATTGTTAATCAAATTGATTAGAGTGATATTACAGAAAGATGTATACCTTCATCAAGTTCTCGATAATCAGCCTGCTGTTAACAGCAATCAGCACCACCACACAGAGATTGAACAGGCCTGCGTGACTCTACCACGTGAACCATATATTGGGTGTTAGCAAAGAGTTCTATGGCCGCTTTTGTGCAGAGCTACAAGCACTAGTGAGCCACATGAATGGAATCAAGAAAGACGCAAAATTGAAATTCTTTGGTCTACTAACAGTTTGTATACTTCCACTTTCCTCGTTAGTTCATAAATAGTTAGTGCATACTGATAATAATTGTTACGATTCTAAAAAATTAGTGAATACTGACAATATAGCATAGTAACTCTAACATAGTAACTCTTATGCTCCTTATAAAATAATATAGTAACTCTTATGCTATAAGCACTCGTGAGCCACATGAAACGCAATCAAGAAAAACATGACACTGAGATTCTTTAGTTTGTAGATATCCATTATCTTCATTAGTTCATAAGTGAGAACTGTAATTTTGCACAGTAACTCTTAGCATTTGTCAATGTCTCCTGCTACATTTTTCACTATAAGCACAGTACATAGTAAAATACCTGTTTCTACTCATTCAGTCATCAGTGAAAATACCTGTTTGTGATCAAACCAAATATCACAAGAGCTCATTACCTAATACCTATTGACAATGATATTACCTATTGACCATATTGTATATATCATCCTAGATCATGCAGCATCAAAACCTATTATTCAGATGATGGATTAAGGAACAGCTTCTCTTGTGTCATGATCACCGACAGTAGCAGGACTACCTTTTTGGTTGACCTCTTTGTCTTAATAAACTATCTTTCTGATGATGGGTAAGCAAAACTTCTTTTTCGCATGATCACTGGCAGTGGCAGGAATACCTTTTGGTAATCATAGACTAAAGGTTGATACATCTACAACAACAATAACAACAAACCCAGTGGAAACCCACAATTGGGGTCTAGGAAGGGCAATGTGTACGCAGACCTTACCTCTACCTTACGAAGGTAGAGAGGTAGTTTCCGATAGACCTTCGGTTCAATAACAATGAAAAGGAAGAATAAACAAATAGGAACTACAGGTAATAGGCAACGGAAGCAAATGGGTTGATACATCTAAAAACTGAAAACAGAACATGAAAGCAATTTGGATTGCAAATTTTTAACTTAGACTCTAGGTTAACTCATGCTATTGGACGAAGTACATCAAGGACGCTTGCAATACCTAGTTTGCACTGATATAGGACAGTCTTTTTGAAGTTCATGCGTAAAAAGGACAAACTACTGCACACTGAGATACAACTGATCCTTTTTAGTAGACAATATCATTCAAGCAAATGTGAAAGTCCTGTTGCCCCATGACAACACAGGCTTATGGAAAAACCTAAATGCATTTAATGGTGGTATGTTTCTTATTCTTCACCTGATTTTTCAGCATTTAGTATCATCTGTATTGATCTGAACTTGACTCTTTATTATGTTGTGTTTTGGGAAGGATATCCTTTATAACTCTAGTGCATGGAGTCAACAGACAATAAGAATATATTTTCCCAGCTCAAGAACAAAAGCCAATCAAAAGATAAAATTTGACTCATCATTGAGCAAGTGGTTCAATGAAAATGTAAAAGTTACGTTACAACCTAAGCTTATATGTCCCTGTCTAACTTTGGTTTCTTTCATCATCAAACAACTCATTTGTCGAGTTCAACAGAAGCCACGTCAGACCTGACAATGTGAACAATGACCACATAACATTGTGGGTTTCACAACATGGATGAGAGCTGAGTCCACATGAAATGAAGAAATACAATTTTGTTTGAAGAAAAATAAGATTTTACTTCTTTTTTCAGCCCTGTTTCAGCATGTTTTACAGTCCATTATGACAAAGATTCTCCTTTTCTTTAACATCTCGAGTAAATTAATCCTCAAATATGACTACAAATAGAAAATTAACAGTTCTGTAGAGTGCAAAAAATTAAGGTGCAGAAGGTGTTCCCTGTCATCAACAGCTCACACCATGATTTATTCCGACTCAAATAGACTCCTTCCTATAAATCACAGACCAAGAAAAAAAATCCTAAAATAGACGTGCTACCAATAAACACGAGGCTTGTTAGACCTCCTATGCAAGGAGGAAGCACAAATAAGGAGTCACGTAACTACTAGGCGTAACCTTACACCATCTAGAATAAGCTAAATTCCTCTGTTAAAAGCATCTTAGCAAACTCAAATTCTAATATCATACGCTTACATACAGTTTAAGAAACTGAATTTATGAAATGTAATATTCCAACACAGCAACAGGTCAAATAGCACGGTGAATGGTACACACATGACACACCTGTTTGAAAATGGCGTCGGAGCTGAGAGGACTCTCCTTGATTCGCCGGTGAGCTGGTGCTGACGCCCTGTAAGCAAATTTAAACGGCGTCGTTGTTGTTTCCGTTGATTTGCTTTCCTCGCCATTCGCAACATTATCATTCCTGTCCTCCTCCTTTCGAATTATATCACTGGACTCACCAACCGATTTACTCCACTCATTCACCGTTTCCAATCCAGCACCGCTGCCACACACATCTTCGCTCGTATTCGCATCCGAGCTGTTAATTGCACTAACCGCTTCAAAACCATTACTGCCACGTCTCTTCCGAACCGACTGATTAAGATCGGAGTTGAGGTTTTCAATACCTGAAGTCGTCGCCGTCGTCGTCATTTCGACACTCTCCGGCAATTCCATGATCGCCATTGCTTACTTTCGCCGAATCACAGAAATCACAGACTAGAAAGTAATGGATACTTCTAGAAAGAGTAAAAAAATCGTGAAGAGAGAGTTTGAATAAACACAAAAATCAAAATCAACCTTCACATGCAATGAGTTGTTGTTATTGGGGAAAAAAAAGAAAAAAGGAATGACAGAAAAAGAGGATCTGAAAAAAAGTAACGGAGGATTGGGTGAGATTTCGAAAACTAATTATGATTTGCTAGTTAAGGCGGTTTGATTTTGATTTTGATTTTGATTTTTTACTTTTTCGATTCCTAATTCTAATACTGGATTTATATTATATGCAATAAAGGAATATGGTGGAATTTGTGCAGTTTTCTAGGAGGATGGGTCAAAGAAGGAAGTGTGAAAAGCCGCTTGGAATTTTATGAGAGGCAAATTTTATAAGCGTGCCGAAGAGGATGTCATGTTTACAGAGGACAAAAATGGTTAAATGCATTAATTCCGGATTAAGAATAAAATGTATTATAAGTTCGTTATGTATAAAGTAGGTTCGTTTTGAGGTCCTAAACCTTGTTTGTCAAACCTTAAAGAAGGCATTGCCTAGCTGTTATTAGTATCTTCATGTTATTTTAGGCAAGTAAATAAATACTTTCCTTAGTATCAAATTATTCATCGACATTTCTAAAAATAATTATTTTAAATTATTTGTTATATAAAATAAATTATATTTTTTCTATTTTATCATTAATAATAATTGTCCTTGAATATAACGAGGAAAGCTTACGCTCTCAAAGTGTGCCTAAGGCCTCATTTGTTTTTTTTGAGATTAAGACGTCGGAATCTGAATACACCTCTAAATATCAAGATGTGCATTAAGATTAAGATATCTGAATCTAAATACATATCTAAATATATTAAGATATTTATTAAGATTTGAATAGAAATAATTAAGATTGTTTGATTTTTAACATCTGAATGTATAAAACTTATCTTTATTTGAAAATTGATATACATAAAATTCAAATGAAATATTAACTAATCTAATATTCTATCAATAAAATATATAGTTTTTTAAAATATGATAGTTGTCGGTAGTGATGACTAACGGGTGAACGCCGACTAGAGGTGGTGGCTGGTGGTAGTTTTAATTGACGATGGTGGTTCATGCTAGTAGCTAGTAGCGATTGGTAGTGGTGGCGATTATGATTGAGGATGGTGGTGGTGGGTGGTGATAGTTAATAACGGTGGGTGATGGTAGTAGTTGTGACTGAGAAAGGTGGTGAGTGGATGGTGGTAGGTTATAATAATGGGCAGTGTCGGTTGTGGTTGTTGATGGTGATAGGGTGGTCAGTTGTGGTAGTTGAGGTGGATGAATGTTGATTGTGGGTGAGAACGATATATTGTGGTCGGAGTGGTAGGGATAGTGGGTGGTGATGGTCGATAATAGCGGCAGCTATGATTGAGAATGATGGTGGTGGATGTGGTGGTGGTGGTGGTAGGGGTGGGGGTGGTAGTAGTAGTTGAGTATGGTGGTGGTGGTGGTGGCGGCATGGTGGTAGTTGATAATGGCAGGCGGTGGCGGCAGTTAATAATGAATATGTGATAGCATCTTAATGAAACTAAGTCTCTGTTATAGATCTTAATCATACAGACCTATTCAGACCCATTAAGTGGTTGTGCATTAAAAAAACACTTAATGATTAAGATTTAAATAATTAAGATTCAGACTTTAAAAACAAACGCACTTAATATCTGAGATCTGAATGATTAAGATTCAGATCTCAATTAAGTGCAAACAAATTAGGCCTAAGATCTCTTTGAGAGACCATGGAACGCTTAAGACGTTGATTAAGGCCTCATTTATTTGCATTTAAAGGTCTGAACCTTAATCATTCATATCTCATATATTAATTGTGTTTGTTTTTAAAGTATGAATCTTAATTATTCAGATCTTAATCATTAAGTGTGTTTGTTTTTTTACTTGACAACCACTTAGTATGTTTGAATAGGTCTGTATGATTATAATCTATAACAGAGACTTAATTTCATTAAGATGCTATCACATATCCATTATTAACTGTCGCCACCCCCTATCATTATCAACTACCACCATGCCGCCACCATCACTTACGCCGCCATCATCCTCTATCATAGCCGCCACCATTATCGACCATCACCACCCAATATCCCCATCACTCTGATCACCATCATTCTCACGCACAATCAACACTCATCCACCTCAACTATCACAACTAACCACCCCATCACCATCAACAAACACACCCGACACTGCCCATCATTATAATCTACCACCACCCATCACCTTCGTCAGTCACAACTACTACCACCACCCGTCATTATTAACTATCACCAACCACCACCACCATCCTCAATCATAATCGTCATCACTACCAATCACTACTAGCTACTAGCATGGACCACCATCATCAACCAAAACAACCACCAACCACCACCTCTTGTGAGCATTCACCCATTAGCCATCACCACTAACATTTATCATATTTCAAAAAATTATATATTTTATCGATAGAATATTAGATTAGTTATTTCATTTGAATTTATATTTATTAATTTTCAAATAAAGATAAATTTTATATATTCAGATGTTAAAAATCAAACAGTTTTAATTATTTCTATTCAGATCTTAATATACATCTTAATATATTCATATGTGCATTCAGATTCAGATGTCTTAATCTTAAAACACATCTTGATATTCATATTCGGACGTCTTAATCTTAAAAAAACAAATGAGGCCTAAGAGTATCATGGATCATGTAGGTTTAAGTGGTGTCACGTGACATCAATTCCTCGGAAAAGTTTACTAATTTTGTTAATCATATCATATCATCATACTATATTATAAGTGTGAAGGTTTTTAGATGATATTATTTTACTAAAATATCCTTCAAAAACTAAGTGACTAATTTACACTCTACCTAAAAGTAACATTTTATTTGCTTCCTTCAATATAAATGTACAAAAATGTAAGCTGCATCATTTTACATTTTATAACTTATCTAGAAATATTAAGAGCAATTATTGTGATACATGCATTAAGAACCTTTTCATTTTCCAAAGAAAAAACGTATGAAATTCTTACATATACGTTACACATCCTTTCTTCAAATTTGACCTTTTATAATTGACATTGCCACATTCTCCCTTTCTCCTTCGGACCTTTATGTTTTATCCAACATAAATTTTGAGATTCTAGCTAACTTTTAGATGTTCTTCTTGGATTATAGGTACAAACGTACAGTTATTGTACAAAACGTTTTCATAGATTGTCCAATTTCTGAAATGTAATCTTAGAAATGTAAACTTACTCTTTTTTCTTTAATTTATTTAGCTTATAACTCAAATATATTACTAAATAATAATATTTTTATGATCTTTAAAATTATTTACTCATTATCGGGGTACACGTGCGTTCAAAGACTAGTAATAGATGATAAGCGAATAAGATATAAACAAAATAAAGTGAGACCTTATTTGTTTACACTTAATGGAAGTCTGAATCTTAATCATTCCGATCTCAGACATTAATTGCGTTTGTTTTTAAAGTCTAAATCTTAATTATTCATATCTTAATCGTTAATTTTTTTTTTTAACTTCACAACCACTAAATGGGTATGAATAGGTTTGCATGATTATGACAGAAACTTAATTTCATTAAGTTGTTATTATTTATATTTATTATTAACTGCGGCCATTGCCAACCATTATCAACTACAACCCTACTCAACAACCACCACCATCATCCTCATCATAGCCACCACCATTGTCGACTACCACCATCCACCATCCCCACCACTCCCAACACCATCATTCTTAACTACAACCAACACTCATCCACCTCAACTACCATAACTAACTACTCCATCACCATCAACAACCATAGATGGCATTGCCCGTCATTATAAACTACCACCATCGACCACCATTTTTCTCAATCACAACTACCACAATCACCGTTTGCCATTATTAACTATCATCACTCACCACCATCATCCTCAATCATAATAGCTACCACTACTAATCACCACTAGCTACTACCCTAAACTACCACCATCAACCAAATCTATCATCAATCACCGCTTTTAGTCGGCATTCACAAGCAGGTACCGTCAACTATCACCACCAACAACTATCATATTTTTAAAAATATATATTTTATTGATAGAATATTAGATTAATTAGTATTTTATTTGAATTTTATGTTTATTAATTTTCAAATAAAGATGTATTTTATACATTCAAATATTAAAAAACAAAGAGTCTTAATCATTTAGTATTAAGATCTTAATACACATCTTAATATTCATATATGCATGCAGATTCAAATATTTTAATCTCAATACACATCTTGATATTCAGACGTTTTAATCTTTAAAAAAAAGTAAATGAGGGCTCAAAGTGCTTATCAGATCCAGTTCTTAATTTCGTCCAGTTCTCCTACTAAAGGTCGAAGGTTCGAACTTGCAAATGTTTTAAAATTTTCAAAAGATTCAAACAAACGACCTCTACCGTTAAATAAAACGAACGACCTCTGCCGTTAAATAAGACGAAACTAATTCATTAATTGGTCAAATTCCTTGATGATGTGCAATTTTGGATATGTTAGCTTGCTGCTACTACACGGCTACACGTCTCTCTTGTTTATCTCCCCAAACTTTTATGAGTTATCGTACACCAATTAAGTGTGACGTTTGTATATGCCATTGTACGTCCATTGTACGTCCAAGTGGTTGTGTTAGCTACTTAGTACCCGTTTGGCTATAGACTGTGTCAAAATAAATTTGAGTTTTATTTGACAAATACATGTTTGGCCATAAATTTTACCTATATTTTTGAAAAATCTCAAATCCCAAATCTAAGTCCCAAAACAAGCTCAATAGCTGTTTTGGGCCAAATCCCTAATAATATACATGCTTTTCCCAAATAAATTTGGGAAATATGTTTTGAAAATGTATGTCCAAACACATTTTCATCTTCAAACCAAACTTCACCCAAAATAGATTTTTCAAAACAAATTTGGGAATCTATGGCAAACGCTAGCTTAACTTGCTGCTACACTACACGACTTCCTATCTGTCTTGTCATCATCTCTAAACTTATACTCCCTCTGTTCCAATTTATGTGAACATGTTTGATTGAGCACGAAATTTAAGAGAAAACAAATAACTTTTGGAATGTTTGGTCCTAAGAAGTCAAAAAGGGGCCCAGAATATTTGTATGGTTATAAAAACTTCTCATTAAATGAAGAATTGTAAATTTAAACTAAATAGTTAACAAATTTAGAAAGGGATTATTCTTTTTGCAACAGATCAAAAAAGAAATAGATTTACATAAATTGAAACATAAAAAAAATGAGTCATCATACACTGACTAATCATGACACCATTTACTTCTATGAGTAATTGTATATGGATGAATTGTGATACCGTTTACGAAAAATATTATATACGTCACTGCATGTTCAAATTGTACATTGGACCATGCAAATCAATCATATTCAGGCTTTTTCCATTCTTTTATTAACTGATTTATGTATCGGATTCCATTCACCCCACGGTGTTATCTGTGGCTACTGCTGTTTTACCGGTCTGTTTGTCCCCAATAATTAATTCTCGCTGACCATGTCCTATAGGGATCATCGAATCAATAGCAATAAGCCCGGTTTGAAGAGGCTCATATACGGAACGACGCGAAACAATACGCGGGGCGGCAGATTCGATTAATCGAAATTCGCACTCGAGGGCCAATCTCCGTCCGGTCCGAGGAAACCTTTGCACGCCTCCGTTACCTTTTGGGAGGCCTACGCCCCATAGAAACTGTCTACCTGAGACTGTCCCTTGGCCCGTAGAGAACATGCCATTCAACAGGGAGATTCTGAAATTGCAGAGGCTTGGTTCGATCAAGCCGCTGAGTATTGGAAACAGGCTATAGCNAAATAACTATCTTCCAAATAAATGTGAGAATTCCAATGAATCCCTAATTGTCTTTTTTTTTGTTAGCCTATCGATAATTCCCTAAATTAGACCTGCTTAATCTAGAATAGAACGTGCAATCCTTGAATATCTGAAATTGTCTAAGTGGAAATAGCTTTCTTATCAGTCAATGAGCATCTTGTATTTCATAAAAATTGGGGGCAATATAATCTAAAAAAGTTTCTCTTTTTGTTTGGGGGGAGCAGAGCAGTCAAAGAATGAACCAAACCATCATGTTTAATGAACTTCTACAGGCCGTAGAACCCTTTTTAGAGGTCGTTCAAATCATGTCGAACGCGGGGCAAGAGGGGCTACCGCAGGTTCCCGGGAATCNACTTTGGAAAAAAAGGAATGGAAAGATCTTATTTCGTCTAAGGAGTGGAGGTCTATAGAAAAACACTTTGACCTCTAAGTATTATACAAGATACTTAAATGATTACTTCAATTCGAAATATACTTTAGATGTGATCTGGGACACGATGGGAGTTTGCTGTCTCGGTAGAAAGAGATCACCGGAGTATAGCACAAGATCGCCTTTTCTTGCTGCCATGGGGTCGACCTGTGAACAAGGTAAACTACTTAAGTGCATTATTAACCACTCGGACTGAAGAGCGGGTACTAATATTACAGATTGGTGTATTTCAGTTAAAATACATGACGTAGCAAAGCCTTGGGTAAAAATAGCACTAGGGCCAAAGTACGAAAGCCAGGATCTTTCAGAAAATGGATTCCTATTCAAAGAGTGCATAACCGCAAAACTCCATGAAAGGAAAATTAATGATTCATATAAATCGCTTAGTGGGAAATGTCCAGAAGAAATCCAACGGGTAACTAATAATCNACTTCTCATTTGTTATGGCTAGGCCCTTTTATGGCGGATATTGGTGCGCAGATTGGACAAAAAAAGGTCCCCTATAGAAGATAGTTAAGAAAATCAAAGAGGAGAAAACACGTTTTCGAGATAGGAATCGGTACCTAATGAATTCAATGGTTCCAGTATAAATGAAAGAAAAAGAAAAAGGAATGACATCACAACGAGATCCTAATCTCAAAAAGAAAGGGGGATATGGTGAAATCGGTAGACGTTACGGACTTAATTGGATTGAGCCTTGGTATGGAAACTTACTAAGTGATCACTTTTATCGGAAAAAGGAATGATCCGTCGGGGTCAGGATTGCTCTCTGATAATGGATCAGATTGCAGAGCAGTCAAAGAATGAACCAAACCATCATGTTTAATGAACTTCTACAGGCCGTAGAACCTAACAAATGGAGTTAAATGCGTTGGTAGAGGAATCTTTACATCGAAACTTCAGAAAGAAAAAGAATGAAGTGAAGGATAAACGTATATACATACGTATTGAATACTATATCAAATGATTAATGATGANGTATTGGTTCAGAGGACAAAGGGTCGCGATCCCGCGAGGGTGAGCTAACCCCAAAAACCTGTCCTCAGTTCGGATTGCAGGCTGCAACTCGCCTGTATGAAGCCGGAATCGCTAGTAATCGCCGGTCAGCCATACGGCGGTGAATTCGTTCAACAAGATGTGGCGGAGACAGGATTTGAACCCGTGACCTCAAGGTTATGAGCCTTGCGAGCTACCAAACTGCTCTACCCCGCGCCGAAGATAAGAACTGAAAACTAATAGATAAACAAGGATTGCTATTCCCAATATTTGTATTCGGACTCTTTACTTTGTTTGTTGGATCTCTAGAGAACGGGAAAACCATATGACCCAATATATTTGACAAGTCGCACTATACGTCAACCCAAGATGCATCTTCCTCTCCAGGACTTCGGAAAGGAACTTTTGGAACACTCCATTGATCAAGAATTTTGATTTTTGGGAAGTATCATGATCGTCCAATAAGAAGGGTTTCAATTTTTTNGACTAAAAGAAAATCATGTATTGGTTCAGATAAATCCATTTTCTTATTAGGTTCAGCCACTATAGCTGTTCGGAACCCACAAACCATTCCGACCGGGGGTCAGAATTTCTTCGAATATTTTCTTGAATTTATTCGAGAGAATCTTTTCACCTGTCTTTGCTTTTTTTAGTCCGATAGTTTATCTAGTAGCTTTATTGCAATTATTATTGTTCGCCAACATCTTTTGTGTGGGTGTTATAGCAGGTGGATTCTCATTTTTTTAAATTGCTAAAAGTAAATTAATATAACTTAAAAACTCATACATTTAACTTATAGTTAGTCATAATTAACATACTGTGTGAATATTTATTTGGTTAGTAGACATTTTATAATTATAATTGGTAGAAAGGGGGAAGATAAGGGTCTAAGTTTCTTAAATTCGATGTAGTTGATCTCCTTAGTATTTTACTGTTAATCGCTTAATATTTATTATTACAATTTCTTCAATTTTCTTTTCTCTTCCCTCTTTCTGTCTTTCTTACTTTCCTCTTCTTCTTGTTATTCTTTATGAGCCGAAAGCCTATTGGACGCAAACTAACCTCCCCAGACCACCTGATGAGAGCATATTGGGTTTGTTATTGTTGTTGTTAGACGATCCTGATAAATCGTAGATCGCTAATATATTATTTGGAGACTGCTCATGTATGATATATGATCGGCTTTAATTTATTCAATAAAATAAGAAAGCTGAATATTCTATATTAATTGTTTTTGAAAGTAAGCTCAATATATTCTATATTAATTGTTTTGAAACTTATACTCATTTCTCTACAAGATTTAGTTAAGAAAATTACAACATGATATCATAGGAAGAGATCATATTGTCACTGACTTGAGTATGCCATCTTCAACATAATCGCCTTAATATTGAACCAAGACATCACATGATCAACTAAATGTAATGATTGATAGATTAGCGAATATGCAATTTCAGATACATTTAGGCGATTTTGCCTCCATATTACTTAAGCGATTTGAATCAACGATACTAAATAAAGGCAACTTCTTCCGTCTTCAAATTGATTGATAAGTTCAATTTCTTTTTAACAAAAGGAAGTTGTTTAAACATGTTTAGATCACAAGAAGAGTTAGTTATTAAAATGATTCACATTGATAATATATGAATTAAAAACTCCATTATTTATAATATCTAATACTAGTATTTAGTATAATTAAATAGGCAATTTTAGATACACTTAAGCAATTTCAAACATAATATAGCGATTATATTCCTTCTTACATAATAATTATTATTATCTCATCGTATTTTAATTATTTTGAGACATTTACTTATTTTTAGGTACATAATAATTTTGTACATGGTAAAAATTAAACATACCTGATTCTACGGGTTCGAGGGTACATCTCGAGAGTAAGATGATATTGGAGCAAATTCGGGCTTAGAGTATGTGAAAGTTAAGGGATCAAGATCAGGCTAAATCGACGCCGCAATAACCGAATCACGAGATATCTGCAATCGACCACCAATCCCGACGAGAATCTCGGAACCGGTAGAACCATTAATAGTTAATGATATCTGTTGATACCCAATTTTCCCTATAATATTTTAAAAAATGCATATATACTTTCAAAGCTATGCATTAACATCAATTACTATTTTTTCATAATTTCTGCATTTTTAAGGATTTTAATTAATTTATCCCAGTATTTTTATTTATATAAATAATTACTAATTGCATCACAAATGACTTTATAACAATTTCATGGCTTAATTTTTCTATTTATATTTATATTAAGCTTAAACTATTTCACAAATAGTCACATTTATATTCTTTGGGTTACAATTGCAATAACTTTGCAATTATAGCTCATGCATGCATTATTACATTATTTTACTAGAAAATAGCTTGGTGTATTTTTAAAATATTGAGTAATTATTTTAAAATATTTCTATACATGAAAATTATTTTTATAAATTATTTTTTTATCAATTAATTGAGATTTAACAAGTAGCCTCTTTAATTTCTTTAATTTTCGGACCTAGCCTCTAAATATTAGCCCAAAATCCTTTTTAAAACCATCCCAATCCACCCTTAAGCCCAACATGTACCTACCCGACCCAAACCCCCATCAAATCGTGAAGATCAATGGTCCACGATAAAACTTACCATTTTAATTCAACCAACCCTAACCCCCCCCCCCCCACTCTTTCATTTCTACCGTCACAGTATCCCTAACCTTTCCAATTCTCTCTCAACTCACCTTACCCTAATCCCCGTCACCGGTGGGAAGCTCATATCTATGGAGTTTTCGTGCATTTTTCGATCATTACTAGCCTTCTATACTCCCTGACTATTTAATTTCATGAGTCCTTAGAAGAATCTCATGGAGATTCAACCTGTTCTTGCCTGGAACTTGTTTACCGGCCTGTCTAAGGCCATTTTCGTTTGTGAGTATGGATTTCCTCTTGCTTTTAGTATGAATCCATGGGGTTTTGACCGATTTTCTTTTATCTCTACTGTTTCTGAAAACCCTAGTTTCACTACTCGTCGAATCTTCTCAGATCTTTATAGATCTGAAGTGATTTGAGTATTATCGGGTGTTTTCCTTCAAAAATCTTTGCTTTTAATTAACTGCTTCGATTTTTTGTTCACTCTTTCTGAAATTAGGTTTCTTCCCAGATTTCTTCAAAGGTTTTCTACTTTCAAATGTTTGATCTAGTCATCTCTTTACGTGTTTTGGTTAATTTTCGTATGTATGCTCGAACCCTAGATGTTTCTAATTGTTACCCTGATTTCTTCTATTTTTTCATTATTGCGTTTATTTCTGTGAACCAGTCGTATTAACTGATTCTATTTAGGGTTTGAAAAATTTTCCCTATTAAAAATAAGTATTCTTTGGGATCTTTACGTGATTAATTTCTATTAGGGTTTTGAGCAATCTTTCTTGTTATAATCAGTATTCTCTGAGATCTTTTTACTGATTCGAATGAATGTCCTGTTAAAATCAGTATTGGCTGAGATTTTACTTGTTTCCTTACTTGTTTCCTTATTTGTTTCCCTATTTTGACTAATTATTCTTGCCTTAATTAGTTAACCATCTGATTTGGGGTTTTACTGACTCCTTATATGGTGCGGTTTTGATTCATTACCTTAACTGAACCCCCGTTATGACCGTTAATTGACTATCCCCAATCAGAGGGGTCTTTTCCGGATTTCTCAATTGGAATTGATTCCATAATTGGTTGATTGTTCTAATTGATTGAACTCTGATTCTCTTTACCTTATTTGTTTTACTCCCTAAGTGTTATACATACACTCTCATTCTGCCTCTTAAAGGGACGAACAATAGTTCAATCACACACACACAAAATTTTTCTCTAAATCTCTCTTTCTGCTATTCGTGTTCACCGCTTGTCTAACCGGCTGAAAGCCAATGTTAGACTGTTGAATCCTGCCTACTTTACCTTTTGTCTTTGCTTCCTTAACTAGTATGTTTCTATCTCTAATGCCATTATGAAATTCAAACATGTATGATTATCTGCTACTCTATGTCTGTTAAATCCATGGCCCTTCTGCACTAGTTTAATTGCTTATATACTTAATGCTATACTCTTTCCTGTTTACTGCTTTGATCAACATGTTTAAATTTATTCTTCCATGTTTATTGCTTTAACCAGCATGTTACTCCTGCTTTAGTTTCCAGTTCTTCCTGTTTACTGCCCTGAACCAACATGTTTATTTGTATGTTTTATGCTCTTATCTTTTCTGTCCATTAACTTCAATTGGTATGACCAATTCTGTTAAACCCCTTCCCTATCTATCATGACCACTCCTACATCCCATGTTCTCTTGTCTACTGCTTTGAGTCAATGCGATTACTTCATCATTAGGCATGGCAGATAGACTTAGGTGTTTCTGTTAAGACTCCGAATCAGTAATCTATGTTCTAATGAATGTTATGAATTTGGTTGTTGAATGTCAATCAACCCTTGTTTGTTCCATATCCTTTTTTCTCAATGTGCTCTCACTTTCATCCTGTTTTGTGTTTCTGATTCCTGTATTCCCAACCTTGATCCCTATCTATAAAATTGCTTGTCCTCACCTGAGTTAATTAATAAATCGAGTTGAATCTGGGCAATATTAAGCTTTGTGACTATGCTGTTGTTTATTGAACCTTTCTTTTCTCAAAATGATTTCAAAATATTTTCACTCTTAATATGTTTTTCCCAAATTGTTTCCACTCCTGAAGTATTTTTCACTCCTAAATGTTTTACCTATAATGTTTCCTAAAGTTATTCCAGCTATGTCAAGCACTCTCACTCCTACTCTTAGATTACTTAAGATTCTGCCCCTCCAGTGTGTGTACTGCCTAGGAATCCATGAGATTCCTCCGAACTCTGGCACACTGGGGCTAGCCCTTCCACACTGCACATAACTACTTCTCTATTTGAAAGGATCTTGTTGTGAGCATTGTGCGGGGTCCCTGAGGCCATTGGGAGCTTTGACACACCCGGATACCCCCTCTTGGACACTATGAGACTATGGAATTTTGGACTGTGTGAAGGTCCTGGTCTTACCAGGTTTACTTTGGGCCTATTCAGGCTCCCTATAACATAGCTTTGTTTATTTTGTAATTCATTTGTTATATGGTCTGTAATAATAATCCTTGTAAACTGATATTGGGGAAATTAGTAAAAAGGGGAGGGATTCTTATATGATTTTTATGGGGAAACCGGGTAGAAATCATGCCCTTAGGATTATTATGACTATTGCTTGCATTAGAAATCATGTTCTTAGGGTTATTTGCTTGCATTAGAAATCATGCTCTTATGATTGTTTGGCATACTAGAAAAACCTGTTTATGGGCGCGTTTATGTCATTTGTTCTGAAAAATTCTGTTTTCTAAACTTCTGCATAATCATGTCCACTTAGAAATTCTGTCACTAAGCTGCTATAATTCTGCCTAATAAACACGTTCATTCTTTTATGTTCACTAGAAACAACGCTTTAGGACTGTTATTGCATTCGTTCTAATACCATGCCTACATCGTATAAAATCAGTAACTACCATGTCTATAAGAGTAGTTTAAAAGCAGTCCCAACATCTAGATATCATGTTATAAAGATTAATGTGTATAAAACCAATTCTGTAATGTTCAGCACCTAGACATCATGTTTATAGGACATAATGAACTCAAACTGCTTGTTTTAAATCGATTATTAGAACTCTGATTACAATAAGATATCATGCTTATAGGGTATCTCAGGTCCACGCCTAGGCAAGCCTGTAGGTAATTAAAACCTTACAAATTGTAAAACTGTGCTTTGTTTAATTATTTGTGAACTGCCCAGATTCAGCAAGTCCTAAAATCAGTAGGCAAACTGATTAGGTCTCCATTGCCTCGCTTTAACACAATGCTATATATATTCTGTTTATTATGCTCAACTAGATATCCTGCTCTAGGACCTTTCTGAAATATCTGAAATCTTGTTGTTTGAGACGTGTTGTTGTTTGCTTATTTGAGGAGGTAAATGTGAGCCCCCTTAATTGTTCATTTACTTGACATTCCTACTTGTTTTAATTGTCACCTAGATTTTCCCGTTTTAAGTACCTTAGGAGAGTCTAGAACTGCCTAAATCAGAGGTCCTAAACACCTCCAGGACCATAAGGAAGGTACGGGTAATGCACGCATAGTGTTCGTTTAATTAGAATCGCTTATGTAACCACTAATGAGAGGGTAATTAGGTAGTAAAGGATATGATGACCTGTGCGTTAACGCCACGTGTAAACCTCTCATTGAGGAAGGTTTACCGGATATTGCACAGATGTGATCCTATAAGCTAATAAACCTAGGACTTCCCTCATTTTTTTTTTAAAAATCCATATGTGTGCTTAGACTGCTTTATTTGCTTAATGACTAATTCACAAAATAAGTTTGTCCGTGACCTACCGTTGTGGACCTCGAGGGGTGCCTTACACCTTCCCCTCAAGGTAATTTCAAGCCCTTACCCAATCTCTGGTAACGAAAATCGGTTTATACGAGTTATTTGCATTAGGTGCCCTAACGCACCTTAAATCCGTTAGGTGGTGACTCTTCAATTTGTGTACCCCTTTCCCAAGAGGAAATGAATTGTCCCAATGAATGTCGAAACCCGGACTTCCGCTGCAAAGAGGAAAAAAGAGGGCGCGACAATATCAATTATGTATTTTACTTCCAAAATTAGAGTCATACCTTATTTAGGATTCTTCTACTATATAAAAAGGAACTCTATTCATTTGTAGGTGGACATCAACGCAACTATCATCATACACGAGTTCTTACTCACACTTCTATTGAGAAATACAAACACTTATATTGGTTCTTGACTCTTTATAGTTCTTATTGTGCATACTGTTATTGCTGCTCTTACTGTTCTTGGCATTTGATCGTGAGTATAATCCATATCGGGGTCGATAACTTGTGATTACACGGGTTTGATCCATTTAAATCACTTAATTACTTTATTTATTCAGCTATTTATCAATTGGCATTGAATTAGATTATGTATCCTTATAACCACATTACAAGTTTAATTGTTACTCGTATTTCAAGGTAAACAGTTTGGCGCCCACCGTGGGGCTAAGGATAATAATGATTGTTTAGTGGTAATTTTGATATAACACACTATTTTACACTTGTTTCTTGTCAAGAACTTTGTTTTCAGGTTAAATCATGTCAAACTCACAAAACACAACTACACATGGTGACAACGGTCTCGGACTCCACAGAGAGAACGAGAATGTTATCTCTCCAGGAATCGAGGTGCCACATGTTGACCCCGGAGGAGCACCGCCCGTCAACCCGATCGATGTCAGTTCGCATATTGCTTTAAATGCGAATTTAGGTGGGGACCTCGATGGAAGCGTATGCAGAGAGGGTCGAACTGATGGTGAAGGTACTCAGGGTAGAGGAGACTAAGGTGTCAGTCTGTAAGTCATATTTGAAATGATGCAAGCCCAACAAAATGCCATTCTCAGTTGCAAAATCAGCACAGGACACCAAATAGGGTCGAACAAGAGGCTACTCGCCGTACCGAGCCAGTGCCTGAAAGGTCAGGTGATAATAATTCTACAATCGACCTGCTATAATGAGAATGATCAAGGAGCTTACTAAGAGAATAGAATCGAGAGAAAAGAAAATCGAAGCCAACGACGAGAAGGTGGAAACTTATAACTCTCGAGTTGATCAGATACCGGGGGCACCGCCGATCTTAAAGGGAATGGACTCCAAGAAGTTTGTGCAAAAACCATTCCCTCCGAGTGTGGCTCCGAAGCCCATCCCTAAGAAGTTCCGTATGCCCGATATACCTAAATAATACGGGACCTCCGACCCAAATGAGCACGTTATTTCTTATACGCGCGCCATAAAAGGAATGATTTGGAAGATGATGAAATCGAGTCAGTGTTGCTAAAGAAGTTCGGAGAAACCCTGTCGAAGGGAGCTATGATTTGGTATCACAACTTACCACCGAATTTTATCGATTCGTTCGCCATGTTAGCAGATTCATTTGTGAAAGCACATGCAGGTGCTATAAAGGTTGCAATGAGGAAATCAGACATCTTCAAAGTGAAGTAGAGGGATAACGAGATGCTGAGAGAGTTCATATCTCGATTTCAAATGGAACGTACAGAGTTACCACCAGTTACCGATGACTGGGATGTTCAAGCTTTCACCCAAGGATTAAACGAATGGAGTTCAATCGCATCACGCCAAGTAAAGTAGAATTTAATAGCGTATCCGGCCCTGACTTGAGCAGATGTTCACAATCGATATCAGTCGAAGATTGGGGTTGAAGACGACCAACTGGGAGCCCTCTCAGATTCAGTGCATCCTAATCGGCCGACAGGTAAAAACTAAAGAGATGTTGATAGGGAATCAAGGCCAAATAAAGATGGGTATCAGACGTACGACTCAAATAGAAGGAATAACCATACGAGACGTAATTCTCCCGGAACGATCGGAGGAGTCACCGAGGATCGAATTCTCGGGGACTCATGAGCAAGACTGGATTCGATAAATATGCAGATCCCACAGAAGCACCTCGATTATCAGAGTACGATTTCAGTATCGATGCCTCAGGTATCGTATCGTCCATCGGGAGGATCAAAGACACTAGGTGGCCAGACCTATACAAACCGATCCCTCTCAAAGGAATCCAAACCTGATGTGTAAATACCATGGCACAAATGGCCATATGACTGAAGACTGCAGACAGTTGAGAGAGGAAGTAGCTCGATTTTTTAACGAAGGTCACCTTCGAGAATTCCTCAGTGATAGAGCCAAAAATCACTCCAAGGAAAGAGACGCCAACAGAAAGAACGAGCAAGAAGAATCTCAACATGTTATCCACATAATTTTCAGTGGGGTAGACATCCCACAAGGACCTATATTCAAGCGCACTAAAGTATCGATCACAAGAGAAAAACGAACTCGAGACTATGTGCCTGAAGGCACTCTATCGTTCAACGATGAAGAGGCGGGAGGCCTATCTCAGCCGCACAACGACGCTATGGTAATTTCTATTTTGTTAAATAAAATTCAAGTTAAATGTGTTCTCGTGGATCCAGGTAGCTCGGCGAACATAATCAGATCAAGGGTCATACAACAGCTCGGCCTGCTAGACTAGATTCTACCTGCATCTCGAGTCCTAAACGGCTTCAACATGGCTAGTGAAACAATAAAGGGGGAGATAATCCTACCAGTGAACGTATCCGGGACCATCCAATACACAAAATTTCATGTCATCGAAGGCGACATGAGGTACAATGCACTGTTCAGAAGGCCCTGGATCCACAACCTGAGGGCAGTACCATCGACCCTTCACCAAATGATGAAGTTCCCAACAGTGGATGGTGTGAAAACAGTCTATGGGGAGCAACATGCTGCAAAGAAAATATTTGCAGTCGATGAGGTGACGCCGATATCAACGCCTTCAACATCAGAAAAGTCGAGCGCCAAAGATAAGCAAGCCGCCAAATAGCAATCACCATCCCCAGCCTCGACCGAATTGGATAAGCAGGTAATCGAAGAAGATGAAGAGGATTTCCTCACTCCTCGAACATTTGTCGTTCCTGAAGAATGGGATGCAACCGAATCAACGGTCGAAGAGTTGTAACAAGTGATACTGATCGAGTACCTACCGACCAAAAGGTATACCTGGGAACGGGTTGACCCGTGAGCTCAGGAAAAACTCATTCAATTTTTTATTGATAACATGGATTTCTTTGCATGGTCCCATTTAGACATGATAAGACTCCCACCCGAGATAAAAACTTATCGGCTGAGCCTTGATCCCAAGTTCAGAACAATAAAGTAAAAGAGAAGGCCTCAATCCGATGTAAAACATGCCTTCTTAAAGGAGGAGGTAACCAAATTTCTTAATATAGGGTCCATTCGGGAAGTAAAATATCTCGAGTGGTTAATATACAGCCGGCCAGGAGATACTTACCTTTCTCAACGCCTATTCTGGGTACAACCAAATCTAGATGGACCCAGAAGACCGGGAAAAAATTTCTTTTATCACTAAGTATGGAACTTACTGCTATAATGTAATACCATTCGGACTAAAAAATGTGGGGGCTAGATATCAATGCCTAGTTAACAAGATGTTTGAATAACATATATGAAAATCAATGGAAGTTTACATTGACGACATATTAGTTAAGTCCCTGCGCGTAGAGGACCATTTGACTCACTTGCAGGAGATATTCGAAATCTTAAGGAATTAAAACATGAAGCTTAACCCCAAAAAGTGTGCCTTCGGGGTCGGCTCGCGTAAATTCCTCGGTTTCATGGTATCAAATCGGGGGATCGAGATTAAACCCGACAAGATCAAGGACATCGAGGACATCACCGTCGTGGACAGTGTAAAAGCAGTTCAAAGGCTAACCGGATGGATAGCTGCCCTAGGCCTGTTTATTTCGAGGTCGTCAGATTGGAGCTACAGGTTATTTTCCTTACTTAAAAAGAAAAATGATTTTACGTGGACTCCGGAATGTCAGCAAGCATTGGAAGAATTGAAACGGTATCTATCGAGCCTACCTTTGCTCCACACCCCAAAGACAGATGAGTAGCTATACCTATACTTGGCCGTGTCTGAGATAGTGGTAAGCAGTGTATTAGTTCGAGAAGAGCAAGGTACACAATTTCCAGTTTACTACATGAGTCAAACCTTAGGAGATGCCGAAACTAGGTATCCACACTTAGAAAAATTGGCACTTGCGTTAATAAGCGTATCTAGAACCATATTTTCAGTGTCATCCCATATGTGTAATCACCACCTATCACCTTCGAAGTGTTTTCCACAATCCCGAATTGTCGGGCCAATTGGCCAAGTGGGCCGTCAAACTTGGCGGGTACGACATCAAATATCAACCCCGAACAACCATCAAGTCTCAGATTTTAGTAGACTTCGTGGCCTATTTTTTGCCAACCCTCGTCCCCGAAGTGGTAAAGGAACTTCTACTTATACCGGGCACATCATCGAGGGTATGTTCGCTCTTCACGGATGGAGCCTCGAATGTGAAAGGGTCCGGGTTTGGTATTATTTTAAAACCGCCTACAGGAAATATTATTAGACAATTAAAACTGCGGAACTGACTAACTACGAGCCCGAGTATGAGGCTATGAGTGCAGGTCTCGAACTCGCTAAAAGCTTGGGAGCAGAAGTCATCGAAGCTAAATGTGACTACCTAATGGTAATTAACCTGGTAAATGGAACCTTCAAAGTTCGGGAGGACATGATGCAAAGGTACTTAGACAAATTGCAGGTCACTTTGCACCGTTTCAAAGAGTGGACTCTGCAACATGTACCTCGAGAATAGAATATTGAGGCCGATGCACTTGCCAACTTGGGATCATCGATCGACGAAGATGAAATTAGCTTGGGGACTGTCGTCTAAATCTCGAGATCTGTAATTGAGGAAGGGCACGCTGAAATTAATTCCAAGAGCTTAACCTTGGATTGGAGGAACAAATACATCGAATATTTGAATAACGGGAAGCTGCCGTGGGATCCCATGGAATCGAGAACCTTACGAGCTAAAGCCGCTCGATTCCCTTTAGATGAAGACGGAACGTTATAAAGAATGACGTTCGATGGTCCATTGGCAGTATGGTTGGGGCGGGGAGATACCGATTATGTTTTGCGAGAAATCCACGAAGGCACTTGTAGAAACCACTCTAGCACTGAGTCACTAGTTCGAATGGTCATCAGGACATGATACTATTGGGATTGCATGGAGAAAGACTCTAAGGATTTTGTTCGAAGATGTGACAAATGTCAAAGGTTTGCACCAATGATTCACCAGCCCGATGAACAGCTTCACTCGGTCCTATCCCCATGGCCATTCATGAAATGAAGGGTGGACATTGTCAGTCCTCTGCCATCGGCCCCAAGTAAAGCTAAGTTCATATTATTTATGACTGACTATTTCTCTAAATGGGTTGAAGCACAGGCCTTCAAAAAAGTTAGAGAAAAAGAAGTGATAAACTTCATATGGGATTACATCGTATGCCAATTCGAGATACCCGCGGAAGAAGTATGTGATAATGGCAGGTAGTTCATCGGCAGCAAAGCGACGAAATTCTTCGAGGATCACAAAATAAAGAGGATATTGTCAACACCATATCACCCTAGTGGAAACGAACAGGCTGAATCAACAAATAAAACTATCATCCAAAACTTGAAGAAAAGGATAAACGAAACCAAAGGGAAGTGGAGAGAAAAATTGCCCGAGGTTCTATGGGCATACCGGACGACATCGAAGTCTAGTATCGGAGCAACTCCATTTTCTTTAGTCTATGGCTTCGAAGCCTTAATACCTGTCGAAGCCGGAGAGCCCATCGCCAGGTTTCGACATGCAACGGAAGAAGCAAACCACGAGGCAATGAATACTAGCCTTGAATTGTTAGATGAAAGACGAAAAGCGACACTCGTTTGAATGGTCGCACAAAAGCAACAAATCAAGAGGTATTACAACAGAAGAACCAACCTTCGACACTTCAAAGTCGGGGACTTGGTCTTAAGGAAAATCATCGTCAATACTCGAGACCCTAATGATGGGAAACTCGGTCCTAACTGTGAAGGACCCTATCAAATTTTTGACATAGTCAGGAAAGGATCATACAAGCTCAGAAGAATGGACGACGAACAATTGTCGAATAATTGGAACATATCACTCCTCAAGCGATATTATTGCTAAGGTATGGATTTCTCATTTTTCATTTACTTAAATATTCGAAACTAACTTGTTGCAGGTAGCCGGTCAAAGAAATTGAGACCTCAAGTTTTTAAGTACGTGTTGCACTCTTTTTCCCTTAAGACTGGTTTTTATCCCAAATGGTTTTTTCCAGCAAGGTTTTTAACGAGGCAACAACTATGTGCTACCTGGGGACAATTCAACAATATGCAAGGCTTCTTTGAAATCAACCTCGAATACTGGGGGGCATCACCCTCGAATTTTATGTAAATGGGTCTCGATAGGAAGAATTTTGTAATGGGCCAAACGGTCGAATGAACCGTGTCCATACAAATTATCCGATTACCGACAATGAAACATGTACGCATGTATGAATAATACAAAGAAGCACTCTCTTTTCTCAAACATCCCGTGTTTGAAGTAGAATTTGTATTATACGAGTCATGTACTTACGGTCTATTGTGTAAAACTAGCACTCATGAAAAATGGCCCAAGGGCCAAGTGCAAGCATACCTCGAACATTCGAAGACTACCTACTCGAGATATCTAAGTTCGAAATCATAAGACCTCAAAGAGGCACCTCCCCCCGATAAACAGGCCAAGGCCATCACACTCCAGGACTAACATTTCGAACAAGTTCGAATTATCATCGGGAAACAAGTCCAAGAGACATACCTGAAGGCTACGGTCATATTAAAGACTACGATCATATAAAAAGGCTATGGTCAAAATAATGCAGCTCGGAGACGTCCGACTTCCGCTATAAATTAAAGTCCTTCAAATACTTTGAAAAATCGGTTAAATAAGGCTACCCTCGGCAAAGCAAATAAAAAAGGACTTCGATAAAATCAGCTCTCGAATAATTTATAGACTTCAATAATATCAGCCTTCGAAAAAGCCTCAAGAGGTATAATTTAATACAAACGAGTTAAGGAAAAATTGGGTTCCGATCGTTGAACCCTCGAAAAAACCAACGGGTATAAAAAAAATACATGCTAAGGCATAGAAAATTTTTCACTAAGTCTTTTAGCCGAAAAGAGGAAAAAATTATAATTAGAGGCCAAGTTGGCCCAAAGAGCCTAAGGGCCGACCTAAAAGAGCCTAAGGCCGATTTAAAGAGCCTAAGGGCCAATATAAATGAGCCTAAGGGCCGACCTAATAAACCTAAGGGATGATACAATTAGAGTTCGAGACCTCGCTCTCGCTCAAATCAAATCCAAGAGCTTAGTTATTACGAACTTAAAACGAACGACTAACTACAGCTCGAAGATTCACATAAAAGGTATAACGGTGAGCTCGAAAGCTTAACAATCATTGATAAAAACTTAAGGGTCTGCCCTATCCTATTAACACTATTCCTGCTTAGTTATTTGAGATAACCCACCTGCCAGTTCGAAACAAGCCATCCCCGAGACGAGTTCTCAAATGAGTTTCGGACTCGGGGACTTACCCTCAGAAAAACGAAAAACCTAAGGGTTTAGTTTGATCACGAGTTGAACTAAACAATGAGAACTTCTCAACGAAGGCAATTAAACATACAAAGGCATGAAGAAAAAACTTATGAAAGCATCAAGGAAAAATTTCTCATTATATCAAAAAATATATGTACAGAAGGCCAGTCAGGGCCTTACAAAAGAAAAAAGTAAAAAGAAGTTACGACCTAGTTATGATTGGGGCTAGTCCCCTCAACACCGGCCTCCTCCCGAGCAGCTTCTTCGAAGGCATCTTCTTCAGCGACATCACCGCCATCTTCTCTGCTACTGGACCCGCCATCATCATCGTCATCATCGGAAGAGACGAGTTTCCTGGCCTCGACCTCGAGCTCCTTTGACCGAGCAATCTCTTCGGAAAGGTCAACACCTCGAGCATGAATTTCCTCGAGGGTTTCCCTCGAAAATTGGCACTTAGCCAAGCCACTACGCCACTACTCTCAATTGGAAGCTTCCCTCAGCTGAGTTTGAACAACTACAACGTCAACCTGATACTGTGCTATGGATTTGTCCGCCTTGTCCTTAGTCTTTTCGATCTCAGTCTTGGCCTCGCCAAGCCCGACTTCAAGCTCGTCGACCCTTTTGGCCTGAGCACAACCTTTTTCTCGGAGGTCTTAGATAGGGGTGTTCATTGTTCGATTTGGGTCGGTTTTTCCCTAAAAAGAAACCAAACCAAGTAAGTCGGGTTTTCAAATATGGGAAACAAACCAAACCAATTAAGTCGGTTTTTTATCGATTCGTTTTAAATCGATTTTTGTCATTTTTTTGGGTTTTTAGGTTATTCATCGTTTTTTCTTAAATATGAGACATACACTACCAAACACATATTATGGCGACTAAATTTTCAATGTAACACCGAAAATCAATTGCTCTTTGAGAAATCTATTACTAACCAAGAGATATTGATGATAATTGAATCAAGTAGTGATGAATAATTAAAGTACTCAATTAAAAATTGATTATTTTTAGCACGAAATAAATTCTTTTACTTAGAAAAAGAAAACTACCAATCAAACTAGGATGTAAAGGCAAAAAATTAGATTATTATAATAGCAAAAAACTAGACTAAAAATATAATTGACTAATATGTACCATAAAATTTTAGAAACTTTATATAAACTATACATACCAAATTTATTGAAATAAAATTAAAAAGCTACTTTATAGTCTGTTTGGTTCGATTTTTTCGGTTATTTATTGATTAAAACCAAAACCAAACCAAACCAAATTTGATCGGTTTTTAAAATTCAAACCTAAAACCAAACCAAACCTAAAAAATATCAATTTTTTTGGTCGGTTTGGTTCGGTTTTCGGTTTGGTTCGATTTTTCAGGTTTTTATGAACACTCCTAGTCTTGGAGCTGGGATTCCGCCAAAGATAACTTGGCCAAAGCTTCTTCCTTTTCAACAGCAAGGCGGTCCATCCCAGCGTTCCACCGATCACCTTCGGCCTTGAGTTGATTGACTTCCTCTCGTAGAAGCTCGATCTTTTCGAGCTTTTGCTGCAGCCGAGATAGTGAGGCATTAGCCTCCACAGTCAGATTGAGTCCATGCTTTATCATAAGGGAGGTTACCTTCTTGTCTAACTCGGCCTCCTCTTCATAAGCCTTGGCCAGGTCCGCTTGAAGATACTTTATGACCTCGTCCTTTTGTCCACAAAGAATCTTCAGGGCATTTCTCTCTTCCGAGACCCTTTGGAGATCGGCTTCACACTGACTAAGGTCAGCTCGGAATTTGGCAGAGGCCTGTACAAAGAAGAAAACACAAGTTAGAGTTATGAGAGAATAAACTTGGAAAAAGGGCGAATAACCAAAAAGCAATCGGCACTTACCCTAGAAAAAAGACGATGGGCTTCCGCCATGAGGATCAAAGCGTCAGTAATATGAGAGACATCATCGACCCCGACAAAGCAATCCCAGAAAGGATTGCCATCACTAGAACCTCCGCCGATCTCGGGTGTCTTCAGCCTTTGGGCCTCCCTTATTTCCTCTTTAGAGAAGATCGGCATTGAAGGCAATTAATCTATTGTCATTGCCCCAAGCGAATCGCTCAGGGTGCTCTGTCCAGTTTTCCTAGTTTCAGAACCGGCCCCGCCTGGTGTAGAAGTCGATGATCGATAAATCATCTCGACCTCAGGAGACCTGGGGTTCACCCCCGAACCTTCTTCGAAGCCTCATCGATATGAGGCTCAGTTATAGAAGGTGGCGGCTCGGAATGCGAGGCGACCCCGGCAGCCTTTCGAGGGCGAACTATCAACGCCGAGGTGTCTTCTTCTTCATCCTCATCCTGGTCTCTCAATTTTTTATTGCATCCGCCGAGAGACCGACCACCCTTCTCCTCACCCTTCGAGGTTTGGGTTTGGAAACCTCAGATTGAGGGGTATCCTTCCTTTTCTTGTCCTTTTCTAGCCTCAGAATCGGGGACTCGGCTTCGCCACCTTCGCTCGAAGGCTTCATAATGACATCTTTGGTCAAACCTACGTAAACCAAAGATTATTAATAGAGAAAAGGGGGTAATTATTTCGGAAAATGTGAGAAAGGACCTTACCATGGTTTTTGGCTTCCCACTTGCCTTTAGCCAAATCCCTCCACACTCGTTCGGCACGAGACGAGGTGGAGGCAAGCTTGTGGATCCAGTCTTCAAAATCAGGCACCGCCTCGGGCATCCAAGGGTTGGCTGCATGATCGGAGAGAAATGTTAGACAAGAACGAAAGAGACACAGAACCAAAAGAACAAAAAGGTCACTTACTTTTGGATCTCCACTCCTCGAGAAACAACATCTTTTCTTCTGTTATTATATCATAGGTTATCACCCATACAAATCGGCTCATCCAGCTCAGATCTTTATCTTCGTCGATATTCAAGAATAGGGGTTTGTTCGCTAAACAGTTAAGTCTGATTAGCCCTCGATAGAGTCGAGGCCTATATAACCGCATAAGGTGGTCCAATGTGAACTCCAGCCCCCCGACCTCATTGGAGTAAGAGCGCATCATGATCACTATGCGCCAAAGTGAGGGGTGGAGCTGTCCAAGGGTGACCTCATACCTCCTGCAGAAGTCGAAGATCACGGGGTCGACGGGACCCAATATGAAGGGGTAAGTGTACAGACTCAAGAACTCCTTCACATGTGTGGTGATGTTCTCTTCAGGCGTAGGAATTTGCACCACTACCTTTGGACCCCAGCTCCAGCCCTTCTCCATGGCCTCGACATGGCCCTTGGTAATCGAACACATATACACCGACATATGTCACATCGGCCCCGTACCGATGAAGGTTTATCAACCTTAAAATAAGTTTTAAGGACACAGGGGCCAGGTACGTATTCATGAACGGCCGGTTCTATCTGCGTTTTATCGTCGGTCGGCCGGGAAGAAAAAGATGGAGCTTTCTCCTTCTGCGGTACCGTTTTAGAGGTCTTCACCATTTATGTATGAGTAGGGAGTAAAAAAAAGGTGCATAACTGGCGGCCCCGGTGGGAACAACGGTGGTTTGGTAAACGACGATGGGAGAGAAGAAAGAAGGTTTGTGAATTCAAGGGTTTGTGATCAAAGCAAAGTAAAATTTGAATCTACTAATGAGATGGTATTTATAGGTTTGAAACGGCGGTTCAGTGCCACTAGTGGCCGACCGATGACTGACATGCATTGATGGTTTTTTGGGAACCGAACCGATGGGATGTTCCGGTCATATCCATCGCTTACGTCATGAGGACGACATCATGGTCAAGGTATCGAGGAATCGAGGCTCAAATCATTTCTTATCATTTCATTCTAAGAAACGCGAGAACTATCTGTACACAGTAAAATTTAAAGATACCCGATTCAACAGGTTCGAGGGTATATCTCGAGAGTAAGATGATATCGGAGAAAATTTCGGCTCAGAGAATGTGAAAGCTAAGGGATAGAGATCAGGCTAAATTGACATTGCAGTAACCAAATCACGAGATATCCGCAATGATTACCAATCCCGGCGAGAATCTCTGAACCGGTAGAACTATTAACGGTTAATGATACCGATTATGTATTTTACTTCCAAAATTAGAGTCTTACCTTATTTAGGATTCCTCTACTATATAAAGAGGAACCCTATTCATTTGTAGGCAGACATCAACACAACTATCATCATACACGAGTTCTTGCTCACACTTCTACTGAGAAATACAAACACTATATTATTCGTTCTTGACTCTTTATAGTTCTTATTGTTCATACTGTTACTGCTGCTCTTACTGTTCTTGGCATTTGATCTCGAGTCTTATCCAGATCGGGGTCGATAACTTGCGACTACACGGGTTCGATCCATTTAAATCGCTTAATTCTTTTATTTATTCAGCTATTTATCAATTGACATTGAATTAGATTATGTATTCTTGTAACCACATTACAAGTTTAATTGTTAGTCATATTTTGAGGTAAACAAATTTAGTTTAGAAAATAGATTAATTACTGTAACAAAAGAATTGTGTATCAAAACAAGAGATCATACACGGAATGGATTAACATTATCAAAAGCGCCGCCACCGGCAATGCCTCAGATCGTGACATCTTCGTCTATATCATAGGCTCAGAGCAAAAATTTCTCTAACGCAACGGAGGCTCCGCCAAAGAAGAAATAGACGCTTAATGAAGAAGTCAACTGCAACACTACTTCCACATGTGATGAGGATGGTACATGACTCCAGTCCCTTAAAAGATCAATATAGTGATGGGTATGATTCAGAAGAAAGATATCGCCAATATTCCCCAGAGAAGATGGATAATGTTGGAAAATTGTTATGGAGAATAGGAGTTAACTTGAGGCATATCAAGGACACTATCCTTAAGGATATTTCGTCCATACAATAATGAATAAAATTAGTCGTATCCCCCAGGATTCAACAAGCTCTTCCAGTTATAAAACTGGGAACATAACTAGCTAGCAGAAAATTCAAGGAAGAAACTCAGCATATAGAAGGAAGAAGATGATTCAGAAAGTTATGTTAGAAAGTGTGTCTTTATCTCTTCAAGATCATGTTTATATATGTGTTTCTCTAACGGCTAGATAATGGCTAGATAACGACTAGTTAACGGCTAGATAACAGCTAGTTTGACTATGTTAAATGTAAAATAATTTACTAACTAATAAGCAGATGTAAATAATATTTCAAAGAGAAAAGATTTTTTAAACAAAGATGGACATTACCTTTTGAGATATCACTAATTTTACAACAAACCTCCCACATATCTCAAAAGGATATAAGAAAATAAATTATAAATAAATAAATAAATAAAGAGAGTATAATTTATTGGATTTCGGGTATAATGAAATTCATATGGTGTCTTATAGACTATGGACCAGGTATAGATAAAATAAGATTTAACTTAGGGAATAATTGATGAAGTTGATAACTTCTATGAACCAATAATTGTAAACTAGGGATCTTATTCATCATATTACACCCCCACAATTTCTGTTGTTATCGCGGTTTCGCGCTAATAGGCCATGCGCATGCCTGGTTTTAATGATTGCTCTAGAAATTTTGCCACAAATTTTATAGGAGCGGCCACACTCCACACTCATATAGGTCCATCCATCAAGTGTATTCTACAACGCAATATCACCACCTACAAAAGGCTATGGATTATTGGATTAAGAGTATAATAACCCAACCTCACATTCTTTGCAGTCTTGCACCATATACACACACACACACCATAGGAAGAGATATAATTTAATAGTGCATATTTGATCAACTAATGAATTGTTATTACTCATATGAACCTACTTCATGGAATCTTGGGTTACCATCATTGTTGATACATCTCAAATTGGTAAAAGTCTCAATCCCTCGATGTTTCACTTATACGTCAAAGGATCGGCCAAATCCTCTTTTGACTACACATAATATGCACAAAACATTCTCATCTCTAAGCAATTGCTATATCACATTATGTCTCTAGAGAATGTATCCACTCTTTCCATTGACATATTTATTTATACAATAGTTATTGCGCCTTGGCAATCACAATTCATCAACATAACTATTGTCGGTTTAACTCACCAAAAGGTTGCTTAATCAACCTCAATGCTAGACAATTCCAATATCATAACACCCAACCAAAATGTGATCACACAATCACTAGTAAATTTTTCACATCTGAATAAGAGATTCGGTATCATCATTGTATCCTTCTAATACAATAAAAAAATTATATACAGAATACTAATTCATAGCATTTTTTGAGTAAGGCATAAAATCATCTCAATTACAATAAAACTTGACTTCTATACAAGTGCCTTCTGAAATATCTTTCAACACATGTAAGAATTTATTATCTTTTGGTATCTTACATATTCAAATACCAAGGTAAAAATTTTTAAACATAAAAGCAACTTTAACTTCTACAAAAATATCTCAAATTAGTAGGAAATGGTCATAACTCAATGATTTCTTCACCCAAATTACTAAGAGACCCAAAACAAGATAATTTTTTGCAGCCAGAAATATAACTTATTTATTATCTTTCAATACAAATTTTCGTCACAACAAATCTCAATTTTGTAAGGTTTCATTATAATAATTTTAATAAATATTTTTCCTCATTAGCCCCCTATGATCAGGCTACATAACCGTGGCAATACATTCTTGACCCCCGCACTTTCAAAAATTTCAGACCATTAAGGAGATAATATTTTCATAACTCATAAGAAGTTTCATTTTATAAATGACAAGCAAATAGTATAGCTTAAATCAAAATATTTTATCTCCAAATTAGAAAATATTAATGTCCAGAGATATCAAATTCTTGACAAAAGGTCACCAACCTTTAAATAGTATATAAATGTAAATACCATTTATTCTCGTGATCTCAAGCAACATAAACAAATTGTCCTTTTTGACATGTTAGAAAATTCTACAACTACCAAAATAACTAATATCATATTTCCTCTTCAAGATGTTAAAATAAATAATTAAAACACTCTAGATCAAGAGAACTACAAAACTAGTGTAGTATCTTTCACTATGCAAAATGCACATACAAAATTATAAATACAAATTCATATAAGCAAATAATGTACAACTATAAAAATATCTAATATTTAAAGAACATTATATGTATCATCCAGATGTCATGATGGCATAACTTATCTGCTTATTATATTCTCACGAGAATAAGCATGAAAGAATAAATATTGAAGAGATATATATTTGTTCAATTATGCATACCTAACACTTAGATATAATGTTGCGCAAAAACATATCAAGTGGAAAATATTACTGTATGTCTTTAAAGTTCATCAAAATTTCATAAGTAGTATTCTTCATAAGACCACTGTGCAAACTTGAGTTTAGGTCCCATTTTCAAAATTAGAACATGTGATGACCCAAAAGGTCATCCCGTCTAATTTTAGCTAAATCTGTGTTCCGAGGCCGTGAAAGCCACCTTTTATCTTACCTCGATATACGTGCACAGTCCGAGCGTGTAGCCGAGAAGCCGTTAAGTGGAAAATTGATAGAATGATGATTTAGTAGTAATTATTTGAGTAAAGTTGACTTTGGTTTATATTTTTTGGTAAACGGACCAGGACCCGTCCTTTGACGGTCCCGGAGGGTCCGTAGGAAAATATGGGACTTGGGCGTATGACAGGAATCGAATTCCGAGGTCCAGAGTCCGAGAAATGAATTTTTAAATAAAATTAGTTTTTGAAAAATATAAAGATTTTTGAAAATGAGATTTGATGTGAAGCCTGTGATATTGGGCCCGTATTATGGTTCCGAAGCTCGGAACAGGTTCAATATGTTTTATATGTGTTATCTGTGAAATTTGGTAAGGAACAGACTCATTTTGACGTGATTCGGATGGAAAATGAAAAATTTAGAAGTTTTGGAAGTTTAAAGGAATTTCATTGATTTTGAGGTTTAATTCGATGTTTATGATGTTATTTTGGTGTTTTGATTACTTGATAAGTCCGTAGGATGCTTTTGAGGTTGTGTGCATAATTGGTTTGGAGCCCCTAGGGCTCGGGTGAGTTTCGGGTAGGCGTCGGGGTGGTTTAACTTAGAAAAATCTGGATTTTTCTGATGTATCTGGTGTCCAAGTCTTTTGACCTTCGCGATCGCGGTGCAATGCATGCAATCGCGATGAGAAAGTCTGGGAGGGGGTGGAATTACCCTACGCGAACGCAGGGCCTTGGACGCGAACGCGGAGCTTGGGGAAAAAAGCTCTACCCGAACGCGAGGGGCCTCACGCGAACGCGTAGTGCAACTGTGAGGCTGGGTAGCTAGTACTCTACGCGAACGCGGTCGCTTGGTCGCGATCGCGATGGTCCAGGTCCAGTACTCTACGTGATCGCAGTAGGCCTGTCGCGATCGCGTAAGCTATTTTTGCGCAGTCATTTATTTTGTCCAAAAACAACACACTTACGAGAATTACACCATTTTTCATAACTTCTTCTTCTCCACACCTCCTTGGGCGATTTTTGAAGAACCTCTTCACCATAGCTTCATACGTATGTAATCCTAACCTCGTTTTCTTCCATTTTTATCAACATCCACTAGTATCTAGGCCTAAAAACATGTGATTAAGGATAGAAAATTGGGGTTTTGGGTAGAGTTAGGGCTTTTTGATTATTTGGGAATTTGACCTCGTTTTGGGGTCGGATTTCAAAATAAATTATATATTCGGGCTCGTGGGTGAATGGGTGATCGGGTTTTGTTCCGAACCGCGTATTTCGACCAAGCGGGCTCGGGGTCAATTTTTGGAATTTTGGAAAGAAAGTTGGGAATTCTATATTTTAGCATTGGAATTGAATTGTTAAGCATTTATTGATGTTATTGAGTCAATTATGTCTAGATACTATTGATTTGGAGTCGGGTTGGAAAGGAAAAGTGGTGCTTGAGGCTTGATTTTGATCTTCGGAGTCGAGGTAAGTGTTTGTCTTAACCTTAGCTTGAGGGAATAGGTATTGAGTCCTAAATTGCTACGTGTGTATTCCATGTTCAGTGTATAGGTGAGGTGACGAGTACCTATATGTTATTTTCAAGCATGACCGTGAGTCAGAAATTTGTAATTATATGATATTTGGCTTTTATTGTGTTTATGGGTTTAATATCAATTTTATAGCTATTCATTTGGTGGAAATTCTTAGTTATGGATAATGTTGAGTAGTTGATCGGTTGAGAAACTTTATGTTGGATTGTACACATATGTAGGATTAGTTATAGCTGTGTCCCTTGCCGGGACGGTATTATTCTTGTTGATTATTCTGTGCATTTAAGGTTTCTTATATTGTTGATTTTCATGTCAACTGTTGTTTTATGTTGTTATGCACGAGGGGATATTCCGTGCCATATTTTATGATGTTATGCACGAGGGGACATTCCGTGCCATGTTTATGTTGTTTATGCACAAGGGGAAATTCCGTGCCATGTTTATGTTGTTTATGCACGAGGGAACATTCCGTGCCGTGTTTATGATTATTATGCACAAGGGGACATTCTGTGCCGTGTTGATGATATATATATGCACGAGGGGACATTCTGTGCCGTGATTGTGATGTTTTGTGCACAAGGGGACATTCCGTGCCATGTTTATGTTATTTATGCACGAGGGGACATTCCGTCCCATATTTTATATTGTTATGCACGAGGGGACATTCCGTGCCGTGTTATGCTAAAAATATGCACGAGGGGACATGCCGTGACGTTTTATTTCACTTGTTTATTTCGTGTTGTTAATTCCCATTATTATTTTTAGATATGTAGATTGTTGCTTCGTTCTGTCATTTCAGTAATTGCTATCCTTTTTCCCCAGCATATTTCCCCGTTATTGTACTTACTGTTTATTTCTTGTGGTTATTCCTGTTATATTTTATTTAAACTGCACAGGTGATATTATTTGTCGTGTCATAGCCTCATCACTAATTCGCCGAGGTTAGGCTCAGCACTTACTCAGTACATGAGGTTAGTTGTACTGACGCTACACCTGCACTTCTTTATGTGATGCAGATTAGGGAGACGGACCCAGTGGGCATTGATCGAGGGAGTATCCTTCAGTCCACAAGCGACACTGAGGTAGTCCTGCAGATGTTCGTGGGCCTTGGCGTCACCTCCCTTATCTCTCTTTTCTGTCTTTTCACGTAGTTCCAAGACAGTTGTACACATTTATTTCAAACCTTTATTTTTAGTAAATCTAGACTATCCATGAGATTGTGATACCAGTTCTGGGGGTGTATTTAAGGAAATTTCGTAAGATTTATTATTTAAGTTGTTGAATTTCTTATCTTCCGCATTTTTTAATTTTAAATGTTCTAGTTTACCACTGTTATTTCAATTGTTATTAATAAATAAATAGTAAATTTAACCAAAACATTGGCTTGTCTAGCGGGTTCAACGTTAGACGCCATCACGGCCTAAAGGTGGGATTTCGGGTCGTGACAAATTGGTATCAGAGCTCTAGGTTTCTTAGGTCTCACAATTCACGGACAAACTTGGTAGAGTCTAAGGGAATGGTACGGAGACGTCTGTACTTATCCCCCAGAGACTGCAAAGTTAGGAATAACTTCACATCTTTTCTTCTCTGTCATGCGATTTGAGTTCTAAATTCTAACTGAGTTTCTATTCTATTCTCTCGTAGATTGCGAGAACGCGTGCTTCCTCATCTACCGATCAGCAGCCCGATCCTCCCGTTGCAGCTCCTACTAGAGGCTGAGGCAGAGCCAGGGCTCAGCCTAGAGCAGCAGCCCCATTGGAGGATCCTCAGGTGGAGGTTGCTGAGGAGATTCCCACCCGGGCAGTTCCAGTCGGACCAACTCAGGTCCCAGAGGGGTTCATTGCCACCCTGATTCTTCAGGACGCTATGGTCCTCTTAGTGGGCCTTATGGAGAGTGTGGCTTAGGCCGGTCTTCTTCCTACTGAACCAGTCGTCTTTCAGGCTTGGGGAGGGACCCAGAATCCTGCTACCCGCACATCAAAAGAACTAGCTACTCAATTCCAGACTCCATCACCTCAGGCAGCTGGAGCAGCTCGGCCGAGTTTTGTGGCACAGGCAGTTGAGGGGGAAGCTATGTCTGCCGACGCTTTGTGGAGATTGGATCGGTTCACCAAGATATTTCCTACTACTTTTACCGGTGCACCATCAGAGGATCCCCAGGATTACTTGGACAATTGCTATGAGGTTCTTCGGAACATGGGGATTGTGGAGGCCAATGGGGTCAATTTTGCTACATTCCGTCTTTCTGGTACCGCCAAGACTTGGTGAAGGGATTTTTGCTTGACCAGTCCAGCTGGATCTTCGCCGTTGTCTTGGGCTCAGTTCTGCGAGTTGTTCTTGGAGAAGTTTCTACTAGTTACCCAGAGAGAGGATCTTCTGAGGCAGTTTGAGCGCCTCCAGCAGGGCTCTATGACAGTTACCCAGTATAAGACCTGGTTTATCACTTTGGCCCGACATGCTATCATGATCCTCCCCACAGACCGAGAGAGGGTGAGGAGGTTTATTGAGGGGCTAGCTCAGCCTGTTAGATTCCAGATGGCCAGAGAGACAGGTACTGATATTTCATTGCAGGAGGCGGCCAATGTGGCCAGGCGTATTGAGATGGTCTTATAACAGGGCAGTTGTCAGGGATCTGACAAGAGACGTCTCCATTTCGGTCGATTCAGTGGTGCCTCATCTGGAGGCAGAGAAAGAGGAGGCAGAGATTCCTTTGGCAGAGGTCATCCTCCTAGACCATTCCAGTCGGCACTTCAGGTATCCCGCAGTGCACCATCAGCCCCTATTAGTGTACCACCACTTCAGAGCTTCCAGGGTGGTTATTCTGGTCGACAGGGACAGTTTCAGGGCTAACATTCTCAGCAACATAGATTTTGTTACACTTGCGGTGGTATGGGGCACATTTCCAGGTTTTGCCCCCGAGCTTCTAGTGGTTCTCAGTATCAAGGTTCCTGTGATATGATTTCCGCACTAGGTGCACCCTCACCCCCTCAGCTAGCTAGGGGTGGAGGTCGAGGTGCCAGAGGTGGAGGCCAGACAGTTAGAGGTGGAGGACATGCTATGAGGGGTAGAGTTCAGCCCATAGCAGGTCAACCTAGGGATGTTCAGATTGGTGGGGCTCAGCCCCGATGCTATGCTATTCCTGCCAGGCCTGAGGCTGAGGCCTTTGATGCAGTCATTACAGGTATGGTTTCAGTTTTCAGCAGAGACGCTTCAGTTTTATTTGATCCGAGTTCTACATTCTCCTATGTGTCTTCATATTTTCCCCCTTATATGAGCATGCCCCGTGATTCCCTGAGTACTCATGTATATGTGTCTACCCCGGTGAGTGATTCTATTGTGGTAGATCGAGTCTACCATTCATGCGTAGTGGTTATTGGTAGTTTGGAGACTCAGGTAGATCTCTTGCTTCTTGATATGGCCGACTTCGATGTTATGTTGGGGATGGATTGGCTATCTCCCTACCATGCTATTCTGGACTGTCATGCCAAGACAGTGACCTTGGCCTTGCCGGGAGTACCTCGATTGGAGTGGAGAGGGACTCCTAGTTATTCTTTCGGTAGAGTTATTTTATATATGAAGGCTCGACGCATGGTCGAGAAGGGTTGTTTGGCCTATTTTGTCTATGTTCATGATTCTAGTGATGAGGTTCCTTCTATGGAGTCTGTGCCCGTGGTTAGTGAGTTTACAGAGGTATTCCCTGCTGACCTGTCGGGTATGCCACCCGATAGGGATATTGACTTTTGTATTGAGGTAGCTCCGGGCACTCAGCCCATTTCTACTCCGCCATATCGTATGGCCCCGCCAGAGCTGAAAAAAATTGAAGGATCAGTTGGATAAAGGCTTCATCAGGCCTAGTGTTTCTCCTTGGGGTGCCCTAGTGTTGTTTGTCAAGAAGAAAATTGGCTCGATGAGGATGTGTATTGACTACCGGCAGTTGAACAAGGTTACTATTAAGAATAAGTATCCTTTGCCGAGGATTGATGATTTATTTGACCAGCTTCCGGGTGCTGCAGTGTTTTCCAAGATTGACTTGAGATTTGGTTACCATCAGCTGAGGATTAGGGCGTCTGATGTCCCTAAGACATCCTTTCGCACTCGGTATGGGCATTATGAGTTCTTGGTGACGTCATTTGGGTTGACAAATGCCCCCGCTGCTTTTATGAAGTTGATGAACCAAGTGTTCAGGCCCTATTTGGACTCATTTGTGATTGTTTTCATTGATGATATTTTGATTTTTTCCCGTAGCCGTGAGGAGCATGAGCAGCACCTTCGAGTCATCCTCCAGACTTTGAGGGATAGTCAGTTGTCTGCCAAATTTCCAAGTGTGAGTTCTGGTTGAGTTCGGTTGCATTTCTAGGCCATGTGGTATCGTCAGAGGGTATTCAGGTGGATCCCAAGAATATTTCAGCAGTCATAGATTGGCCTAGACCCACCTCAGCTATAGAGATTCGGTGTTTCTTGGGATTAGCAGGATATTATCGCCGGTTTGTGGAGGGCTTTTCATCCATTGCAGCCCCGATGACCAAGTTGACTCAGAAGGGTGCCCCGTTCAGGTGGTCAGACGAGTGTGAGGCAAGCTTTCAGAAGCTCAAGACAGCCTTGACCACGACACCGGTGTTAGTTTTGCCCACGGGTTCAGGGCCTTATACCGTGTATTGTGATTCTTCACGGGTGGGACTTGGTGCAGTGTTGATGTAGGATGGCAAGGTTATAGCCTATGCTTCTCGTCAGTTGAAGGTTCATTAGAAGAACTATCCAGTTAATGATTTAAAGTTAGCAGCTATTGTTCATGCGTTGAAGATCTGGAGGCATTATCTGTATGGTGTGTCCTATGAGGTGTTCACAGATCATAAGAGTTTGCAGTATCTATTCAAGCAGAAAGAGTTGAATATGAGGCATAGGAGATGGTTAGAGTTGTTGAAGGATTATGACATTACCATCTTATCATCCGGGGAAGGGCAATGTGGTGGCCGATGCTTTGAGCCGGAAGTCAGCCAGCATGGGTAGTCTTGCTTATATACCAGCCGGAGAGCGACCGCTTGCTTTGGATGTTCAGGATTTGGCCAACCGGTTCATGAGATTGGAGGTTTTTGAGACTGGCAATGTTTTGGCCCATATTGTGGCCCATTCTTCATTGTATGATCGTATTCGGGACAGACAGTATGATGGTCGCCATTTATGTGTTCTTAGAGATACGGTCCGACACGGAGGTGCCAAGAAGGTCACAGTTGATGATGAGGGAGTCTTGAGGATGCAGGGTCAGATTTGTGTACTTGATGTTGATGGCATTCGTGAGTTGATATTGTAGGAGGCCCATAGTTCTCGGTACTCCATTCACCCGGGTGCCGCAAAGATGTACCAGGACTTGCGGCAGCATTATTGGTGGCAGAGGATGAAGAAGGATATCTTAGCATATGTAGCTCGGTGCTTGAACTGTCAGCAGGTTAAGAACGACCACCAGAGACCCGGTGGTTTGATGCAGCAGATGGAGCTTCCCGAGTGGAAGTGGGAGCGTATCACGGACTCAGAGGATGTTTGATGCGGTGTGGGTTATTGTGGATAGGCTGACCAAGTCAACCCACTTCATTCCTGTATCAGTTTCGTATTCTTCAGAGAAGTTGACAAAGATCTACATCAGGGAGATAGTTCGCCTGCATGATGTGCCCGTGTTCATTATATCTGACCGAGGTACTCAGTTTACCTCCCATTTCTGGAGAGTATTTCAGTGTGAGTTGGGCACACGGGTTGATTTGAGCACAATTTTCATCCTCAGACAGACAGACAGTCCGAGCGTACTATTCAGATCTTGGAGGATATGTTACGGGCATCTGTCATTGACTTTGGAGGTTCATGGGACCAGTTCTTGCCTTTAACTGAGTTTGCCTACAACAACAGCTACCAGTCGAGCATTCAGATGGCTCCTTATGAGGTAGGGGTGGGCATTCGGTACTTCGGTTCGGTATTTAAGAATTTCTGTTCGGTATTTTGGTATTCGGTTTATCAATTATGTATACCAAATACCGTACCAAAATATTTCGGTATGGTTCGGTATTTCTTATTTGGTTCGGTACGGTTTCGGTTCGGTTTCGGTTTAAACCAAATCTATGTTATAAAGCTTTTGTCTATTAGAATCTGTAGCTTTTCGGGTTGAAAAAATATAAAGACAACACCAAAAATAGATTGCAGATAACAAATATGTAAAAAAAAGAGGGCAAAAAGTACGAAACAAAATAATTATTTTGTTAATTATATATATGTAAAATAAATAATTGCTACAGAGTACATAGAGATGCAAGTTTGAAGCAAAATAATCTTTTCTCATGTTACACGTAAAACAAGCATAATCGTGTCTCGCAGACTCGCACTCTTACTCCAAAGATAGAGAAGCACAATATAATTTCCTAAAGAAATATGGTACTATGCAACCAATATTTTGGTAATCTTTCCAAATCGACCTTTCCGAGACTTCCTTCTTATTTTTAAATTCCTGTTACATAGGAGATTTGGAGATGAAAAGGAACAAGGACTTTAAAGGATTCCATCTCTTTGTATCAGATTTTCGTTAGTATCATTAGACTGTAGAAACTTGAATTCGATGTTTTCTCATTTTGTCAAGTTTTAACAGATCGTGAGATTGAAAATATAAAGAGAAATGTGAAAGCCAAAGTGAGAATNAAAACACACTTTTTATGTGCTTAATGGAGTTTATTTCATGTGTAGGTAAAATGGAGATGGAAACGGAGCTAAAAGGATGAAAATACGTCAAAAATACGCTTAAGGGTCGAAGAGGAAACACCCGGGCGATAGCCGGGCATTTGGCCCCTAAAGCCAGGCAGCCCCTGGCGTTAGGGGGGCGTTTGGCCCCTAAATCCAGGCAGCCCCGGGCGTTAGAGCCCAAACGCCAGGCCTGCCCTAGCCTTAAGGGGGCGTTTGAGCCCAAACGCCCGGGGTCCCAATTTCGGTCAATTCCGAGTTTTGACGAGTTTAAGTGTTTACCGGTTGGAATAGAAGTCTCCTACACGTTTAGGGTTCGTCCTAAACATATATATAGACCCCGAAAACGCAACTTGAGGGAGGATTCGAAGGATTCAAAGGATTCAACGAGAGAAAACCATTGAAGTGACAAAATATTGATTTTTACATATTTTATTCATTACTTTGTAGTTCAATTATGCAATTTATTTTGGGTTTG
>MDKI01056762.1:0-11414 GCA_005239505.1 Nicotiana paniculata
TGATCTTAGCAAACTTTTTGTAGGAGAGGAAAGAGCCGTTAAGTCTTGACCGAAAATAGAGGCCCATGATCTTCAAAGGCATTTGACCCAAGGGGTGCCTCTTCAAACCCTGCTTTTGGGAGGGGCCGGATTCGATCGTGACTTTTCTTTTCACGGGCTTATATTAAGGAGACATTCAAGCCTTGATTGAGCTTATTTATGGATACAGAATATTTTTTGGCAAAGGCTTCCTTGATTAGTAATCTGATCTCCTTTGATTGAGGCCGAATAAATGTGCTAGAATAAGATTCATTTTTCTTGTCCATTAATTTAGCAATCATATCTTTGGACAGCCTCTCATTGGTATTCTTTCCTTTTTGCTTATTTCGATTACTGCAAACCTGCAAACTAAATAAGATAACATTGTCAGCATTAAGATTTTGGAATATAACTTAACAATCTCTCCCTTTTTGATGATGACAATCAAGAGAGAGTAAACATTAAATATGAGACTTGCCTTTTTATAAGTTGCTCCTCCTGAGTTGATGTTATCTCAATCTCCCCCGACAGGTTTTTTGAGCTCTAGCGCGTTGTTCGAGCATTTGAGGCCGTGGGCAGCTTCGTTCCAGGTATTATGACTCATAGTCGTGGTCAGGATTGAATTTCGGAAAGTTCGGAGTCAATTTGGAAAGAGAAATTCTCATTTCGGAAGCCTTAAGTTGGAAGGATTGACTAAGATTGGATTTTTGAGTAAACGACCGCGGAATAAGGATTTGAAGATTCCAGCTGGTTCGTATGATGATTTCGGATGTGGGCGTATGTTCGGATAGGGTTTTGGATAACTTGGGAGCGTGTCGGCTCATATCGTGGAAGTTAGCATTTTAGAAGAATTTCATAAGTCTGGGTTGAAGTACATTTCCTTGATATTGATGTTAGTTTGGGATTCCGAGTCTGGGAATAGCTTCATATGGTGATTCTGGTGTTGGGAGCACGATCGGAAGTAAATTTGGTAATCCGTAGGTCAATTTACAGTCATTTGGCTAAAGTTAGTAATTTAAAGTTTTTAAGAAGTCCGACCAGAAGGGGAAATTTTGATATCGGAGTCGGATTTCAATTCCAGAAGTTGTGGTAGGTCCGTAATGTTGAATGTGACTTGTCTGCAAAATTTGGGGTCAACGTGATTTGATAGGTTTCGGCATGGAACGTAGAAGTTGGAAATTCCAAGTGTATAAGGATTCAATTGAGTTGCGATCCACTGTTTTGATGTTATTTGAGGTAATTTGAGGCCTTCAGCAGATACGCATTATGTTTTGGAACAGGTTGGTATGATTGGACAGAGTCCCGGGGGCCTCGGGTGGATTCCGGGTGGTTAACGGATCAAATTTGGAGTTTGAGGAAGGGCTGAAGCACCTGGTGTCTTGTGTGATCGCACCTGCGCAATAAGGGTCGCAGGTGCGAGAGTCACGGGTGTGGCGTATGGGTCGCGAATACGAGATTTTGCTGGAGCTGAGGAAGCCGCAGGTGCGGGTGCATGGATGCACCTGCGGGCGCGCAAGTGTGAGGCTGGAGGCCACAGGTGCGAAGGTCGGGGTTGGGCAGTGTGTTGTTTTAAACCGAGGTCTTGGCTCATTTGCACTTCATTTCTTCCATGGAAGGCGATTTCGGAGCAATTTTGGAGTGGCATTTTCGGCATCTTCCATAAGGTAAGTGATTTCTTCCCATCTTGGGTTAAATACTTGGATTATACATCGATTAGGCATGGAAATTCATGGGAAATTAGTGAAAACTTGGGGTTTTGGTCGAAAACTTATAAATTGGTATTTTTGGATCTTGACCACGAATTTGGGTATGAAATTGAGAGTAAATTATATATTTGAGTAAATGAGGCTATGGGTAAAGTTTAACTTCGAAAAATTTCAGAATCCGGGTACGGGAGCCCGATGGTGATCTTAATCGACTTTTCGATCGGGGTTAGAAATTGTTATAAATTAAATTATAATGAGTATTTGAGTATATATCTATGGGTTTGCACAATTTTTGGCTAGCTTTGGGGCGTTGTGCATCAATTTGAGTCATCGGAAGGGCTTGAAAGTCGGTTATGGAACTTCGGAGCGAGGTAAGTCTCATTTCTAACCTTGTAAGAGGGAGTTGTCCCCATAGGTGAAATAATTAATTATGAGATACTATTTGTGGGGGGCTACGTACGCACGAGGTGACGAGAGTCCGTACCTAGCTACTAGTTATGCCTATGTCCGGGTAGTTCTAGGCTTACATCATGCTTTGTTGTTATTATATTTGGCTTTTGTTTATTGTTTGCTTTGAGAAGAAGCTGGATTGAGCATACTTATTAAATATTTTTGAAAGGAATAAAAAATTGTTACAAAAATGATAATCTTGAAAGTTCATGTTTTGAAAAGAAATGGAAGAATACTTTAATAACTCGAGAAATCTATGTGTAACCGCGTCGCATATATGATTCGCGAGCGGAGTAAGTCCTCCTACCACACTCTTATGGGATCGGGCAGTTCGTCTCGGTAGGATTTATGTACCACACTCTCATGGGAGCGGGTCGTTCGCCTCGGCAGGCTAATAGATGCATCTATGGTTCGCGTCATTAGACCCTTCGACAGTGCACAATTTACTTTTATGCTGGATCGGGCCGTACACCTCGGCATTTCCTATATATAAATTTTCCTCATGGAATCGTGCGTAATATTTTGGCTAGAAGCCAGTATATCTAAGGGCTTTCCCTTATTTGAAGTATGACGACCTCTTTGAGGAAATCCATTGTATCTATGTATATGCTCCGGTACGGAGGGAACTTTCTAGTTGAGAGTTGAGTAAGTTGTGAAAAAAAGAAGAAGAGAAAAGTACCACGTAATTTATACCTGTTGTTTCAAATATTTGCCCTGTTTCGTATTTATTCATTTCGTTATTGTATTTGATATTATTGGACCTCTAGTAAGTGTTAAAGTCGGCCTCTCGTCACTACCTTTTCGAGGTTAGGCGGGATACTTACTGGGTACACGTTATTTATTTTTTGTATTCATACTACACTTGTTGTGCATTTTGTTGCACAGGCACATGTATGTCTAGTGGCATATCTTAGCGCAGCGGCATGGTTGATATGGAGACTTAGGTGAGCTGCATCCCGCGAGACGGCCCGCAGCCAGCAGAGTCTCCTTCAGAGTATTGTATTTTCTTTTCTGTCCAATTTGTATTCCGGACAGTTATTGTATTATATTTGTTTCCTAGAAATTGCTCATGTACTTGTGACACCGGGTTCTGGGATGACTTTGGGATCTATTTGTTAACTAAATTTGTTAAGACATCGTTATTTACTTAGTAAAGTGTATTGATTATCATATAATGTAATGAAAAGTAATGATTTCGAAATATTAAAATAGAAATTTAATTAAACTTTTAGTGTTTGCTTGCCTGACAGGGGTGTCCGGCGCCATCACGACCTTTCATAGGATTTTGGGTCGTGACATTAATCTTCAAACCGAGTAATATGTGACGTAATCAAATTTGATAAACGATGAAGTTTTTAATGTTCAAATCAAATAATAAATTGGAGTAAAAAATCACTAAGATTTTAATCTCCAAAACGAGTATAAAGTCACTTAGACTTTAATTTCCGACAAATAAGTAAAAAGTCACGAAAACTTTAATATCAATGAACGAGTATAAAATCACACAGATTATGATCTCGAAGTAGGAATTGAAATCAAGAAAATTTTATTTTCCATAACAGGTGTAGGAAATCGCGAGAATTTTAATTCTCTTTCCAATTGGTTTTCCAACCAAACTATTATAACATTTTAAACAGTTTGATCTCTTTCTTTTATCAAACACATATATATGTTAATCTTTACATATATTATATTCATGATCTCAAAAATACTTCAAGTATTACTGTAAGCCTATTTCATGTCCCACAACCTTCAAAATAACCATCCACATATATTTATGCATGTCTCCAAATTGCATACAATTTTTATTTGGCCAAGGAATAACAAAACACATGTACCTAATCATGCATGCAATTTTTGAATTTATAATATGAGATCATCACATTACACATATCTATCCTAATATTTATGAAAATAAATTTTGCTAAAAACAACTTAAAGGATAGAAATTTATAAGTAAAAGGTAAGGTTAAGAAAGTAGAACCTGATCTTTTTGACACGTTCTTCTGTATTCACTTTAAAATTCATGACTTTGACTTTCATGAATGTGCCTTTTTCTTTTAGACGGAAAAATCCTTTCCTGAGAACTGAAAATAATTCGAATATGCCCTTTCTAGTTCATCATAACAAAGAGCCAAATATAGAACTCGCTCTGTTGTGGCATTCGAAGTAGTTTCAAGTTAAATCACCCTTGTCCAACATAGGTGGCCGTTGGTGATTCCAATCAAACAAAATTCTTTCATCTTTGATAATATCTTCATGATGCTTAAGAAATTTAATCCCCTCACTGTTGCCCAAGGTTATGCATTAATTCCTCCCAGGATATAATGGAATAACTATTCTGTGATAGCGGCACTACAAATCATAGAGCTTCAGCGAACTCAATAAACGGAGCAAATCACACTTGACACTTATATTTATTTGGAAAATAATGCTACAATGTAAAAAAGAGGGAAAAAGTTTTCAGATTTTCCATATCTAAAAAATAGGCCAAGCCTCTAAATTTATAGACAAAGGAAGGGTGGTATGGAGAGGTGCAATCCAAAAGGTGCCTCTTCCATTTCCCATTCACACCCTTTAAAAGAATAAAATGCAACAATTATTGCTAAACATTCCTTCAAGAAAGGATGATGATGAAGATGAAGATGAAATATTACATATCTACTAGAAGAATATTTCAGCAGTATTCAGTCGACATATATACAATACTTGAAATGCAGAGCCTAGAGATTTGCATCAACGATATACAAATGCTATTGCATTACTGTAGCGCGTCTCTGTACGTATTTCGTTTATAACTATTGTTTCATCTAAGTTTCAATGACGATAATTGTGCAAAACTAAATTCTATGTATTTTGATTGCAGGAATCAAGTCACCAACAAAAGGAAAGAAGCTATCAAAGGAGCTGATAAGGAAGGACAAGAAGTTAATGATGTTAAATCAAAGGAGACGATGCTAGATCAAAGGACAAGAAGCCATAAAAAAGGAAACCAAATCAGTCTTGCCAACTAAGTCTCAACCAAAGGATATCAAGACTATCTAACAAGAAAATATATCAAGTGTAGCTCGAGAATATCAGGCAACTCCTCAAAGACAATATTGAAGATTTACCAGCAAAACCGAAGCCTCAAATCACTCCATAAAATGAGGACATGATAAGGAAGGACATAAACGAATTCAGCCCATCTCAAGTGCAGGATTCAAGATGCACCCCTTGGGTCAAATCTCTTCTGTGCCTCAATCGTATCAATGTGCAACGACTCTCAAACTCTCTTATAAGAAGACTTCCAAGTTCAAGAAGAAGATTTACGCAACTACAAACATTGTCTTCTAAGTCTCTCTAGTTCTTAACAGAAGCACTGTATTCTTCAGTTTACAAGCGTCATAAAAAATAGGAAGAGTTAGAACACAAAAAAGAGTTGTGTCAACATTCAGAAATTATAGTTGCTAAACATCATTGGTGGTGAATGAATTAAAACCATTACTGTTTTAATTATTTATCAAGATCTAAGAGAACTCTTGTGACCCAAGAGAAATTAGACATAAGTACCACACCGGTATTCAACCAGTATAAAAACTGTTGTGTCTTGTTCAGCTTTCGATTCGTTCCATATCACTTTATCACCTATCTCGATGTTGTTCCAATTGTTATTTCTGCTTCTTATTCTTTTTTCCTTTGAGTTGGGAGTCTTTCAAAACCAGCCTTTGTACCTTCTCAAGGTCTGCCTTCCCCAGATCTTACTACGTGGAATTACACTAGATTTGTTGTTGTTGTATTCAAACTAATTATTCCAATTGTTGTGAAGTTCATAAAAAGAATCTTAGATCAATGGCCTAATCTGGTTTCAACTTCCAAATATGCTGTTTTTCGTGATGTTAAACAGTGATACTCACCTTACAATTACCTGTTTCGCTTTGCTCTATGTCGTGACTCCTAGGGGAATCGCAAGGGATGCAACCTCCATCAGATTGACACTTCCTTAGAGGTATATAGGAAGAACAGTTCCAAGAGAATAACATCAAATATATATTGCTTCTAAATCATTTGGTATTAGCTAGGCATCAGAGCTTAAGTCAAACCTTTCAATCTACTGTCAAATCAGCTATTGTACAACATTCTGCTCTATTTAAAATGTTTTGGTTGATGGTTGGGAGGTGTACTTATATTCAACCAGAAAATGAAACAGTGGTTTGACTGGTTCTAAAATTATATTACTTCATAAGAAATACATGATGTTTATAGAGGGCATCAAGATATCACAGTGAAAGACCCCATGAAACATACAGAAAAAGAGGAACATGACAAAATTCTTCACAGTAAGCATGAGTCTATGTTGATCAATCAAAAGACAACCTTAGCAATCACTAAAGTGTCGCAATATAAGAGGATAGGCGTTTCTGCTAGCTGCATAAGAGATTCCAGCATGAGAGCATGACATGACTACAACAGCTGAGAAAGAACTCGATCAACTCTGTCTGTGCTTTTGCTGCTGTTATCTTAGCAATTTCCAAATAAAAACACATCGTCGTCAGTTTGAGACCAACATGGAGCAATTAAGAGAAAGCAAGCATCAAACCAAGATATCAAAACAAGAGAAGGTACAAGAAGAAAAACTAAAAAAATAATACCATGTATTTGTGAACTTGACTCACAACATCCAGAGATAGCCCTAATGTTTCTGCATTTAATATATAACATCACATTAGACGCACGTAGATACTCAAAAACAGCACATAGGAGTTTGTTTCTACTTACTTTGATAATGAGGTCAAGACGGTCGTTTCCTTCATTCTCTTCGACTTCTTCCTTATTTCTCACAGCTGAAGCCACCAGAGATTTATTGTTGTTGCACCAGATTAACTTAATCTGTTTCAGTGTTTGAATATATGCAAAGCTAAGGGAGATCTCCTCGAGATATTCACTCTTTTTTATAACAAGTGTGAAAGTGCAAAGGAGGGGTGAATTGTGGTTTATTAAAAAATTAATCGAACAACGATAATTTTAGTTGACTAAACAAAGAGCAGAGTGAAAGATAACAGTAAATAAAAAGCAAGTGACACACAATAATTTTATACGGGTTCGGTACCGTTGTGGTACTTACATCCAGTTTTCCTTGGATCATAAGGGTTCCCTTTAGATCTTGAAAGTATTACAATACAGATGGTTTTGATTCGTTCACCACCAATGAAGTATAGCAACAATGAATTCTGAATAATAACACAACTCTCTTTTGTGTTCTAATTCTTCCTATCTTTTGAGACACTGATAAACTAAGGACTACAATCTTTAGGCTAAGAAGTAGAGATACTTATAAAACAATGTGTGTAGTTGCACAAGTCTTCCCTTTGATCTTAGCAAACTTTTTATAGGAGAGGAAAGAGCTGTTAAGTCTTGACCGACAATAGAGGCACAGGATCTTCAAAGGGATTTGACCCAAGGGGTGCCTCTTCGAATCCTGCTCTTGGGAGGGGCCGGATTCGATCGTGACTTTCCTTGTCACGGGCTTATATTAAAGAGACGTTCAATCCTTGATTGAGCTTATTAATGGATACAGAATATTTTCTGGCAAAGGCTTCCTTGATTAGTAATTTGATCTCCTTTGATTGAGGCCGAATAAATATGCTAGAATGAGATTCCTTTTTCTTGTCCATTAATTTAGCAATCATATCTTTGGACAGCCTCTCATTGGTATTCTTTCCTTTTTGCTTATTTCGACTACTGCAAACCTGCAAACCAAAGTAAGATAACATTGTCAGCATTAAAATTTTGGAATATAACTTAACAATCTCTCCCCTTTTGATGATGACAATCAAGAGAAAGTAAACATTAATTATGAGAATTCCCTTTTTATAAGTTGCTCTTCCTGAGTTGATGTTATCTCCATCTCCCCCTAAATAATTGTTGTCTCCTCCTGAGTGGTTTATTTCTCTATATTATTTCCCCCATTTGATATCAATCAAAAAGGAAAGAAAAGCACACAGGGCAAGTAATATACATAATAATTGGAACGGAGAGCAGAAAAAGTAGTGCCTTCAGTAGAGGCATAACTAGTATAGACCCAAGAAAAAGAAAGATTGTTTAAAAACCACCAAGTAAGCAAAAGAAAAAAAATATTGTTTGTAACACCATCACACAGAATCGCATTAACTTCTTCCTAGGAAGTACTTGAGAGTGTTTATCACTTTGGTGCAGAAGGAGTCATAGGAATTTTCAACATCTTTGACAATCTTGTCCATCTTTTCACTCATGGAATTGAAAGCCCTGGTTCCTTGCCTCTGTGTGGCTCCTATATCCATTTTGATCTTAGCCACATCTATACCTGTCTCCTTGGTAACTTCCCTGATTTTGTCTACATGTTCCTTCATCTCAACCAGTAGTCGTTTCACCCCATCTAGATAATGCTGAAGTTGTTGAAAATTTTGAGAGGCAGTCGATTGAGATGCTAGTTATTCGGTTTGGACTTCAACTGGAACTGGAATGATTTCAACTTTGGCGCGCTTAACCCATCCATCATCACCCAAGGTGTACCCCATCATTGAGAAAACTGTCTTATCATAAGTGTTGGTAATGTGCTTGTGTGTAAAGGGTGGCAAATCTACCTTCATGAATTCCAGAATGTGTGAGATGAGAAGACCATATCATAAACATGCAGCAACGTAAGATATATTCCTGATGCTTTCAAGCATGTATTGGAGACTCCACACAAACCAATCAAGTCTTTAATTATTAACCAGATGGTAAAGAAAAAAAACATCTCTAGTGGAGAATGAGCTAAGGAACCCAGTTCTAGGGAGGAGAGTAGTAGAAATCATTTGGCCCAAGACACGATGTTCAAATATAAGGTTCTTGGGACTAATATCAGGAGGCTTATCAGAAAAAAAGGTTTTTTCTTCATTAAAGGAAACTTCAAAGTCTTTTAGCCACGGATTTTGCACAAACACATCAAACCCACGAAAATTAGCATAGAAAATCTTTTCAAATTGATAAGAATCCAAAACAATTCTAGTGCCTAATACCATGGATTCTAAATCTTCTTTATCATTCACAAAAAGGTTTGTGTAAAACATCCTTACTGGTTCCTCATAAATAGTCCAATGGTATCAAACAAAGAGGAAAGGTGTTGAATATCAAATATAGCAGTCACATCATAGTGAAGATTTTTCATGAGAAAGAGACTTACAAAGCGTCCATAAGCCATAGATTTTGACTTGTAGGACTCAAGCCTTTCTTTTTCACTGGGGCCATAAAAGATTAATTTGTCCTCAGGACCAAAATCCGTTGTCTCCACCTTTCCTTTCTTGCATGCAACCTTTTTGGGGGTTTTTCTCCATAGGTCTTTTTCCTGCCTTTTTCTGGCTAATGGGAGAATTTTTGGACGATTCACTACTTTCATTGTCCGTTATGAGGAAATCTGAGTCAATGGACGACTCCACATCTATAGGTTCTTCAAGGTTGAGGGGTTTTTCAAATCTTCGAGTGCGCCTGGTTGGAACGGAAGAAGAGGGGTTTCTTTAGGCCATGGTGAGAGGGTTTGCTTTGATGAGAATGGTGAGAGTAATAGAGAAGGAAGTGTTTTTATTGGTTCTTTTTGGAGGAACGAAGGGACGCCTTGGTTAAAGGAAAAGGAAGGTTCAGAAGGAAGTGATGCTTCTGAAGTGACTGATCGGCAGTACTGATAAAGAAGCAATTGTTACACTCCTATGAAAATTAATTAAACCACACATACTTAAGGAAATAAAATATTTTAGAACACGGTAAAATATTTGATTTACAATTTTGGCACAATGCCAGTCTTTTTTCGGAGAAAACAAAATCTTTCTTCCAAAAGTGGTTTTCTAAAAATATCAGCAAGTTGAGAATCAGTACTAATAAATTCTAAAATAATATCACCTTTAGCAACATGATCACAGATAAAATGATGCTTAATTTCTATATGTTTTTCTCTAGAATGATGCATAAATTTTTTTGATAAATAAATAGCACTGGTATTATCACAGAATATAAGAGTAGAGGTAAGAGATATATCATAGTCGAGAAGTTGATGCATAATCCATAGAACTTGTGTACGACAGCTTCCAACAGCTAAGCATTCTGCTTCAGTTGTTGATAAGGAAACACAATTTTGTTTCTTGCTATGCCAAGATACTAAAGCATTTCCCAAAAGCTGATACGTCCCACTTGTGCTTTTTCTATCAATTTTGTCACCTACAAAGTCTGCATCTGAAAAGCCTCTTAGAGAAAAATCATTAGAATGATCATATCATAATCCTAGCTCAGAGCTACCAATAAAATATCTAATAATTTGTTTAACAACATAAATATGGGAGTCCATAGGAGCTGACTGAAATCTTGCACATTTGCACGTACTGAACATAATATCTAGTCGATTAGCAGTGAGGTATAATAAGGATCCAATCATTCCTCTATATAAGGTTTCATCAACCTTTTTTCCATTACTGTCTTCATCGAGCATTATTGTTAGACTCATTGGAGTGCCAATTGACTTAGAATTTTTCATGCCAAACTTTTTGATAAGCTCCTTAGTATACTTGGTTTGACTAATGAAAATCCCCTTAGGAGATTGTTTGATTTGAAGTCCAAAAAAAAATGTCAGTTCTTTAATTATACTCATTTCGAATTCTCCTTTCATGGAAAGATCAAATTCTTCACAAAGAACATAGTTAGGGCTACCAAAAATGATATCATCTACATAGATTTGAGTAATAAGATTACCTGAACTAGAGTTCTTAATAAAAAGAGTTGTATCGATATTACCTCTTTTGAACCCTTGATTTAGAAGAAAATAACTTAACCTTTAATACCATGCACAAGGAGCTTGTTTGAGACTGTGCAAAGCTTTATTCAGCTTGTATACACGATCAGGAAAGGTGACTTTTGCAAATCCAGGTGGTTGCTTCACATATACTTCTTCTGAAATGTAGCCATTTAGGAACGCATTTTTAACATCCATTTGAAATAGCTTGAATCCTTTGTGATCATAGAAAGCAAGTAATATTCGTATGGATTCGAGTCTCGCTACAGGTGCAAAGGTTTCATCATAGTCGATTCCTTCTTGCTGAGAGTAACTTTGAGCAACCAATCTTACTTTATTTGGAACCACTTGACCTGATTCATTCAATTTGTTTCTGAATTCCCACTTAGTTCCAATGATAAAGGAGTTTGAAGGTCTTGGAGCCAATTCCCATACTTTATTTCTTTCAAATTGATCTAGTTCCT
>ML303693.1:0-30772 GCA_005239505.1 Nicotiana paniculata
AACCTAAACTAATTGGGAAACCTAAACCTAATGGACTAGGAAACCTAAACCTAATTGGCTAAGCATTCCTAAACTCATACAATTAATTAATTGTAACTTACTCTTAAATAACATAGGAAATATACAAATCTAGAATATTCCTTATTTACTTTTGTTTCCTTATCAATCTGATTAGCGAAATTAAAAATATGAAAATAACAAATAAAGATACTCAAAAAAAGAACAAGCTTAGATTTTCAGATGTAATCCACAGGAATGAAGCTAAGAGTGAAGCTCAAGTAAATACCTTTTGTATAGAAGTATGAAAACTAAAGAAAGAGGATTTGTTTTTGATGATTCTTGTAGATCGTCTCCTTACAACGAGTACTATATTAAAGAGACAAGATTCTCAAATCTCACCGTCTTAAACGTTGAGAATAATTGCCGAGATTTTTATGTAATAGCTGCTCCTTTAATTTAATTTTCCTTCAGTTTTCAAATTCACTCCTCCAATTTTTGCATCTCCGGAATTTACATCATACCGATTACATGGCTTTATCCAGTTTAGTTGCCTGTTGACTCATCTCTCATCACAAAGTGTATATAAGCACTATGTATCAGAACATATGAAGCATGAAGAAGTATTCTGAAATCTAAACTTCTCTTAATCTTAAGTAAACCTATTTTATACTTTGCTTTGCTGCATGTTCTGTTTCTACACAACCAATTTCTTCAAAAGGTACACAAGGGGACTATAAAATCATGGAGATAGTATTTAGCAGGGTCCCAACCTTATGCATCAACCCTCAATCAAATATGATCAACTGAATAATAAAGTCCTAGCTAATAAACTCAGTTCATAATAGCAATACATTTTTATTCTTCATATTCAGACATATCGCTATCTTCAAAAATTCTTGAATGAGATCCATGATATCGCCTTGCCCGTGACAAACATTTTTGCTTTTGATGGAAACTAGAGAACACCACATGTCACAATACTCATCTTTTTTATCAAACAGATGTGTAAATCCACGAGTTCGACCATCATAAAACAGTACATTTTCAAGAATTAGCTTATCCTGACCCCAAAACCCAAGAGGGTTATAATCATGTTTACTAGGCACTATATTGTGAACTTTAATCCACAACTTTTCCTCGTTCATCAGCCATATATCAATACTTGTTTTATCTGGACTGAAGTGACTCACTAGTAGACAAAGTGACTCCTTATAAAGAGTAAGATGAACATCAAGAAAGCCTGATATACATATATCAGGCACTGGAATTTCACCAAACACTTCATTATGTAGGTCAAAATATTCGAGTAGCTAGAAGGACCTCTTTAAATTCAATTTCTCTTGTTTTACTCCAATAATAAACTCCGTTCACACACGTCGAGCACCATGATTGTTTCAGATTTGAAGCACTGATTTCAAAGTTAGATTTCTCCAACAGTCTTTGTTTAATGAATAAACAGCAGCAAACTGCCATATTCGTCTTTCCAAAAATCCCAAACGCAAAGCACCTTGTAATCGTCAGTTAATGGATCAAACCCAAAGCCAAATATATGAAGTTGAAAAGGTCATGTAATTGGCTGAGTTGGAGGAAATATGGGGGGAGAAAGAAGAGGTCGGAACTCTCTAATAGCTGGGTTCCAAAGAGCCATCCGAGCTGAACCCAAATCTTTGTACAAGAAAAATATGCCATTTACAGGACCAATCCAATCCTATAGGAATCTGAAAATAACTAGGTTTTTCAAGTAGAGGAATCACAGGGGGCGATAGCTGAATAATAAATGGGAGGAGTAGGGTTTTCTTTGTGATGAAGGTGTTTTCTAACAAAAGAAGAGCTTGTAATAATAAGAGAATACCAGTTCCTGCACACACATTTGAATCGTAAAAGAGATTTCACGGGCAGCCTCACAAGAATCTCTGTTATCAAATCATCACGCCAATTCGAATGCTCCATGAGAGAAGAGTTATGTAGGTATTTAAGAATACGAGATATTCTATCTATTTATAGAGTTGTTTAAGTCGGCTGGTTTTCTTTCTTCACATGGAATAATTATAGTAGTATTGTATTAGGATTTAGGACAGGCAACAACGAGCCGTGCATGTCATGTCAACTAAGGCTCTAAAACTAATGTGAAGGAAATATTATACATATACAATAACTTTTTTATTAAGTCCTTACTAAATGTGTAAACACAAAATATTCACCATAATATTATTTTCTTTTTCGGAAAATAAAATATAAATCTCTTTTATATGGAGGAAATCTTTTGTACTTCTACCATATAAGTTGATAATTTTTCCATAATTTAGTCCTTTAGGATTGAAGAATCATATTTAGGAAAGAATTTATTTTTGTAGTCTTACATGTCGTAGATGTCCATCTCCTTCCTCCCATATGAATATAAGAAAATAACTGTAACTAGTGAGAGTTGAACCTATGACCTTACAAAGGATTTGAACCTCCTTGCCCATTAAGCTACACTTTTGAGTTGTGTCAAAGGAATTCAAAACTTAATATATAGAGGTAAAAGACAGATTATGCCTTATATATACAGTGTAATTTTTCAGCGGAAGGGGTTCACGGTTCGAGTGAACCCCTTCCGCTCCCCTAAATCCGTCCTTAAGTCAATTGACTAAACCATATTACAATATTTTCTTTTGATATATTTCTGTATTTTGTTATCTCATTTATCGTTGTTCAAGGTTACTTTATTTGTTTCTGCTTTTGATCCCAATGGGTAGGATTTTCAATAACAAGGCAATCTCCACCTGAGCTATGGACATATTATTATAAATTAAGAAATTTAAAATGATATGTTAATCGATAAAAAATATTTTTGAATGTTTGCTTGGAGCCGAGGGTCCATCGGAAACAGCCTCTCTACCTGCATAAAGTAGGAGTAAGACTGCGAACATAATACTCTCCACAAACTCCTTATTTGTGGGATACACTGGGCTTCTTGTTGTTGTTGTGGGCGGCATTGATTGAATTCTAGCTAGAACATATCTTTTGCAGGACATCCATTTTAACTCTTAACCCAAAATCATTGGGAAGTTGTGTTCACTTCACATGCATAAAAGCTATAACAAACTTTTCACCATCTTATTATCCCTTTTCTTATTATACTTCGATGCATTTGCGAGTATTCCAAAAAGGGCTTTCTCAAACCATCTTGGCTTTCTCGTCCTTCTCTAATTAAACCAAGAATGAGACGAATTGAATTTTGGAACAGTTGTTTTAAAGCTTGAAAATTACATCTGATCATGACTTTGATTTAGAAAATTATACAAATGTGATCCGTGTAACTCTTTTCCTCGCCTGCAGGTGACTTCCAGAAGACTTCTAAAGACAAAGTTCTAACTTCATTGGAGAAAAATGCCTTCCGACTCGATCTGATATATAGCAGAATAAGACTAATAAGGGGACAAGGAGAAGTAAGAAAATTTGAACAAAAAAGGCAATCATCTAGCACATGATATATTCTTCGAGAAAATCATGCGGCAAATAAACAGTTAGAAAGGAGCCAGTGAAAGCAAAATTCCAGAATGTGGAGAAAAAGGAACCCACACATTCTTTTGGATAAGTAAATCGACCCAATGTTTTGAATACGTGATTTTACATTGTGGTATAAACAGAAATAGACAACAGAAACTCCTGTTTTGGGGGGGTAAAGTAGGACAACAGAAGTACCTCAATACTAGATCCCAGCTCAATCCTTGTATTTCATTGTTTCTTTTGCGAAACCAATAGTAGGAAATTGTTTTGCGTAGTCCTCAACGTCCTGCCTTAGCCTGGCAATCTCTGATTGAATTTTGGAGTCTGAACTCAAAGTTTCCACAAAGTCCTTCAACTTTGTTCCTACGTTTATTAGAAACCAATCTTCGTAAGTAACATTGTGAAATTTTTAAAATATATTTTATGATAAGGGGAACTGATGTATTCCGAAATTCATAAGATGAAAATCACCAAACCTTTGGTCTCAGCCTTAACCTTAAGGGCCAACTTCACAGCAGCATCAAAAAATTCAGCCACTTTCACAAAATCCTCCTCAATAAATCCCCTAGAAGTCAGAGCTGGGGTTCCTGGATCACAGCATGAGAAGGGGTAAATTGACTTGACAAAATTGCTGCTACATGTATGTCACCCTATAATGGGAATAATTTTCTGTTCTATTTACTCATTTTAGTTAGTGCTTTTAATTTCACATTACAAGAATAATTAGTTAATACGATATAGCCAAAAGAATATAAAAAGGGTTTCTGTTAATTCATGAGATGCCGAAAACTGAATTTTCCAGTTATGTAAGCAATCATAAATAGGAAAAAATAAGTTCTTTACCCATGCGAATGCCACCAGGCACCATGGCGGATACATCACCAGGCACAGTGTTTTTATTGGCTGCAATATGCACGGACTCTAAAACCTTCTCAACCCTAGAGCCATCAATACCCTGAAGAAGATAATTACCAAATGGACCGTGTCAGCCGGTGACAATTCATAAATAATGTAATGACAGGCACATATCAGGAGAAGTTCTCCATTGGCGTATTTGAGGCTGGTCAATTGTACTAGAGGTGGCTCCCATGTTAGGATATCAGGGTTGGACTGCCAAATTGTAATGCACAAATATGTATATATTTGACCAGTATCTTTAGTGAAGATTTTGCAAATATACACAGCTCTCAAAAAAAGTACCTACATTCTTTGAGGTCTCTGTTGGCAAAAACATCCACAATTTGAATTACAGGACAGTAAGCTCTCAAAATCAGTTCAAAATGAACAAAGGTAAATAGATTATTTATGTACCTTATTTCTTAAGTTTACCAAAACCAGATGATTCTCAGTTCCACCAGACACAAGATCATATCCGTTAGCCAGCAAACTCTGCGAAATATTGTGATGAGAAATAAAGACATGCAACAAAAGCATCAAATAACCTCCCTCTCCAGGAGAAATGATCATACACTAAGCTATATGAGTAAGGACGCAGTACCTCAGCAAACTTGGAGCAATTGCTAAGAACTTGCTCTTGGTATGCCTTGTATTCCGGTGTCATAACCTAGATAACATACAAAGAGATGTTATATACAATTACACCTTGTAAGGAAAACCTGTGAACATTGGAAACAAACACAAGACGAATTACTTACTTGTTTCAGAGCAACGGCTAAGCCAGAAATTGTGTGATTGTGGGGACCACCTTGAAGTCCAGGAAAAACGGCTTGGTTGATTTTATCTTCATAGTCATACGTCACCTGTAGAATGACGCTCGGGCTATTACTATCTCGTTACAGTTTATCTCTTAATCATTCAAAGAAAATGAGATATAAATGGCTATCATTTCAACAATAAGATTTTGGTGCTTTTTGTCCAATCGTTTGTGTTAACTTCGATTTTATATTCTTAAAGGATAGAGATTAAAGATTTGACCTTTGATTCATTTGAAAAAAGCCAATTTAATCAAGCACGGAGAGAAATTAAACCAATATTTGGGACCCCACAAATGTCTTATGCCCTTTGACCCATTGGCTATCCCCAGCTTAGCTCCTTCAAATACTTGAACCTTGCAAACGTTTGTACCCTTCACAAACACTCAAAACCACCTTGCACTATAGTCCATTATGATGCAACAGTTGCAGATGGTCTTTTGACAGTATAGGGAACAAGGTAGTAGCGGGTTAATGGAGGTACATGAGTTTATGGTGTGTCAAAGGAGGTAGGTTACGAGGTCAAAGGAGAATCTGCGGGTTGAAGCCAACAGAGGTTGGTGTAGCCCATTGTATTTTCTTGATACTGCGTATTAATAAAATCTTACCTTATCCAAAAAAAAAAAAAAAGAGGTTGGTGGAACTCACTACATAAGCTAAAGGTCAATATGCAGGACAAGGTAACAGGAGAAGTAAAGAAACAAGTTACAAGGACGGACCAACAACAAATTTTCAGTTCCTAGATTTCAGTTCCAAAGAGTATCGATACTAAGTTCTGCATGTTATTCAACTTCAGGTCAAACTCACTTCTTTTCCTTGTTTGTTTATCTCCTTCAGCCCTTTTCTGAAAAAGATCATTGCCCCACGTGGCCCACGAAGTGACTTGTGAGTTGTGGTAGTAACAACATCTGCATACTCGAAAGGAGAAGGAATGACTCCAGCAGCAACCAAGCCACTGATATGTGCCATGTCGGCCAAGAGAACAGCTTTTTGCTTGTCACATACCTGTCAATCACTCAAAACAGAGCTATCTTAGAAAAGTTGGAAAATATAGTAGTGCGAACAGGCACCAACAGGTTTATTAGCTTACCTTGCGGATACGTGCATAATCATACAAGCGAGCATAAGCACTTGCACCAGCAACAATTAACTTTGGTCGAAAGAGTACTGCACTTTTCTCCAGCTGGGGAAATGGAAATTAAACAACAGTGAGTTGAAGAAAATAACGAGACTAAAAGCCCGGGGGAAGACAAAAAAGAGGGAAAGGAATCCAGGTAGCAGCTTAGATTTGTAACACTAACACATGTTCTTTTTTCCCCAGAAAAGACTAGCATAAACATCTGTTGTATGAAGGTACCTGTTCCTACAGTATTCCTAGCTCAACAGCCTACACTTTCGAGCCGAAACAGCAAGAACTTACCTATCTCATTTCCCCAATATTGTTTATTGAACATGCTTAGAAGCTATAATAGAGTCTGCCACAAGAGGACAGCGACATTGCAAACATGCCAAAGCATATGATGTAGGAACAATTTAACCCAAAACTGATGTTCTATTGTTTGCAAATAATATGATGTTGCAACCAAGAAATCAGTGCATGTAGCCTATTACACGGGGATGACAAAAGATAACTTTGCCTTTTTAAATATTTTTTTAGTCGACGACTACTGAAACTAGTCTTGTAACCTAAATTCCTGTAACAGCCCAGCCCAGCCCGCTCGTGATATGTACACTCTGGGCCTAGGCCCTCACGGGTTTAAAACGCGTCACTAGGGTCTAAGGCTTGTTAACTTATATACCCAGCATCCCTCTCGTGTTTTGTAGATGTGAGACTCTGTCTAAAGTTTGGGGTGTTACAATTCCCAATTAAACAGACAAGTAACAGGTTACCTGATCATAGTCAATATAACCTGTGCTCTCATCCAATCTGTATGGCATGGTCTCAAAAAAGATAGACACAGCAGAAATCTTCTTTGTGTCAGTCTGCATAGCATAAACCGAAATAAGGACATTGCAGGGAAATAAAGATGACAGCGAAATTCACAGAGATACTAATTCAAGAGAACAGAACCTGATAACCATGAGAGAGATGTCCACCATGAGGAAGATCGAGTGCCATAATTCTCTCATGAGGCTTTAATAAAGCGGTGTACACTTGAAAGTTTGAAGGGGATCCAGACAAAGACTGAACGTTGACTGCAGCAAAATTCATCGAATGTTTAGCATAAAAACTATTATCAAAAGCCTATAGATCAAGAATAGAGCCAGAATAAGTTCTGTTCACATCTAATGATCCATTCAGAATAAAGTTTTCTGCACGACGTAATTACCTCCCCATTTGGCAGGATCCAAGTTAAAAACTTCTAATGCACGTTTTTGACACAATCTCTCTGCCATGTCAATGTACCTGCGTAGGACAATAAACATACTTGGTAACTCTTCCCAGTGATATTCAGTTAGCAACAAATGATAGCCAGAATGAGCAGAACTAACTGATCAGCCAGAAAGCAAGTTTATCAATGTCACAGCAGTTTAGATTACTTCAACTCAATCAGAGGATGAAAGCAATTTGAACGTACTCATTTCCTCCATAGTATCTAGCACCAGGATACCCTTCACTGTACTTGTTGGTCATTACTGATCCAACTGCTTGCATCACCGACAATGACGTAAAATTCTCTGAAGGGATAAGCTCAAGACCCTACAAATTCATTGTTCATACATATAAGAAAACAAAACTTTTAACATAAAAGGTACTTGCAAAAAGTACTCATTTTATTCCAATTTATATGACATATTTCCCCTTTTGAGACTAAACAAAATCTTAGATACAGTTCTATTTCTATACAACTTTCAAAATTCAAATTCATTAAGCTAATCAACTTTTAAAATTTAATTTCATGTTTTCTCCACTAAACTAATTTTTAAGTACTAGTTTAATATTTTCCTCCATAGGAGTATACAATCAGTGATAACATATAGTACCAAATACGATTACAAACCTTCCATTGCCTAGCTTTCTCATGCTCAATGATGTCGGCGATCTCTGGATCGATATCCTCAAGTGGCGCATTCAGCTGCTTTATCCACTGATAACCAAATAAGCATGAGCAAACATTAAAAGCACAACATATTTATTGAAGAGACAAATTGTTAGTAGCATTCGAAATTTACATAAGTCAAAGATCCACAACAACAACAACAGCAAAAAAGCGTTTGAAAATGAAAATGAAAAGGCGGATATGTATTATGATTGGATTTACTAACCGTAACACGCGGATCCTCCCTTTCACGAATTGCTTGATTAGGCAAAGACGACTGTTGTTGAAAAAAAATAAAAAAAATATAGCAAAATGAACATCACCAGCTTTGGAAATCAATAACAAAATATTATTTGGATGTATATTACCATGTAATAGAGGGAAGAGCCATTGGAGAGAGGACGAAGAAGCTTAATGGCGGAACCATAAGAGAGTTTACGAAGAGCCATAGCCATTGCCATTTCTTTTGCCCGTGTAATTTGGCCCTTTGCAAAATTGAAATAAGCTTTTTTCCTTTTTGATTTTTGGGTTGGTGTGTTGGCACGATTAGGGTATGTGGGTGGTTGAAGATCGTGACACTGCTTTAGTGGTTTGCTGAGTTTGCTTTGCTTTTTGAACAAAGGTGTCACTTCAATTTTTATTTTTTGTTGTAATAATAACACTAAAGTTAGTAAAAATTATTTTTTCCTAAATATAGGAATCTTTTCTATTAAATAAAATAAAAACTGATAGATGGATCAGAGTTGTTCTGAGCAAAACGCCAGTAGTTAATCATCTCAAGGTGCATGGAAGTTGGTGAACTGATCCGATCGTCATTGGAAATTATATTTAAAGAGAAAAAAAAACATGGAAGAAAATAAAAAAGAAAGGCGACACTTCATATATATTATTTTCTTTCTTTTTTTCTGCTCTATATTTTTTAAAGGCAAACATGGAAAAGATAAAACAGTTGTGTTCACTCGAACAAAAAGAATTCTAGATTTTTTATTACTATTATTATGATAAATTTACCAGTATTCCGATTAGACCAAGGCAGTCCTATTGAGTATAAAAATAACAACAAACAACAAGACCAATATGTGGGGTCTAGGAAGGGTAGTCTGTACGCATATCTTACCCCTACCTAATACAGGTAGAGAGGCTGCTTCAAATAGACCTTCGGCTAAGGAAGGACAAGAAGAAGAAGAGGGAAGCAAGGAAGAAGGAGAGATGGGAGGGGGAAAAAAGGACAGATAAAGGATAAATAGTATCAAATATACAATACCTGAGACGAACAAAACCACATAACGTAATAAAAATCTAAGAACATGAAGGGAAATGCATGCTACTAAGCCTATCTGTGAACACTATAAACTACTTACTAACCTTCTACCTTAATTCTCGACCTCCACACCCTCCTATCAAGTGTCATGTCCTCATTGAGCTGAAGCATCGCCATGTCCTGCCTAATCACTTCTCCCCATTACTTCTTAGGCCTACCACGACCCCTTCTCAAACCCTCCATGGCCAACCTCTCACACCTCCTGATAGGGGCATCAATGCTTCTTCTCCTAACATGTCCGAACCATCTCATCCGCGACTCCCGCATCTTGTCCTCCATAGAGGCTACTCCCACTCTGTCCCGGATAGCTTCATTCTTAATCCTATCTTTCCTGGTACACCCACACATCCATCTTAACATCCTCATCTCTGCTACTCTCATCTTCTGCACGTGGAAGTTCTTGCTGGCCAACACTCAGCCCCATACATCATAGCGAGTCGAACCACCACTCGATAAAACTTACCATTAAGTCTTAACGGCACATTCCTATCGCATAGAACACCGGAAGCAAGCCTCCACTTTATCCATCCCGCTCCGATGCGATGTGTGACATCTTCGTCAATCCTGGATAATAGACCCGAGATACTTAAAACTCGCTCTCTTGTGGATAAATTGATCATCAAGCTTAACCTTTACGTTTGCATCATGGGTCTTACTAAATTTGCACTCCAAGTATTCTGTATTGGTTCTACTCAGTTTGAAACCTTTAGACTCCAAGGTCTATCTCCAAACCCCCAACCTCGCGTTAACTCCGCTACGCGTCTCGTCAATCAACATTATATCATCGGCAAATAGCACGCACCAAGGCACCTCCCCTTGGATGTGACGCGACAGTACATCCATCGCCAAGGCAAACAAAAATGGGCTAAGAGTCGTTCCCTAGTGCAACCCCATCATCACAGGGAAATGGTCCGAGTCACCACCCACAGTCCTCACCCGGGTCTTAGCATCATCATATATATCCTTAATCACCCTAATGTACGCAACCAGAACGCTGCTAACCTCCAAAAACCTCCACAGGACCTCCCTCGGAACTTTATCGTATGCCTTCTCAAGGTCAATAAATACCATATGCAAATCCTTCTTCCTTTCCCTGTACTGCTCCACTAATCTCCTTACCAGATGAATCGCTTCTGTAGTCGAACGCCTAGGCATGAATCCAAACTGATTCTCGAAAATTGACACGCACCTCTTCATCCTGGCCTCCAACACTCTCTCCTAAACCTTCATAGTGTGACTCAATAACTTGATACCCCTACAATTGTTGCAATTTTGGATATCACCCTTGTTCTTGTAAAGGGGAACCATCGTACTCTACCTCCATTCTTCGGCTATCTTAAAAATAACATTAAACAGCTCAGTGAGCCACTCCAAATCTACCCGCCCCGCGCTCTTCCTGAATTTCACCGGGATTTCGCCTTGCCCCGTTGCTTTGCCCCTACACATCTTACGCATCGCCCCTTCCACCTCCTCTACCGTAATTCGCCTATAGTACCCGAAATCCCACCGAATCCCGGAGTGCTCCAACTCACCCAGCACAATGCTTCTATCCCCCTCTTCATTCAACAGTTTATGGAAGTATGTCTGCCTTCTTCTCCTAATGAGTGCCTCGTCCATCAACACTTTTCCATCCTCTTCCTTGATGAACTTGACTTGGTCTAAGTCACGGGCTTTCCTCTCCCTTACCTTGGCCAACAGGTACAACCTCTTGTCCCCGCCTTTGCCCTCGAGCTCCTCGTACAAACGAGCAAACGCTGCGTTCTTAGCCGTCGTACCTGCTAACTTTGCCTCTTTCTTTGCCTTTATGTAACACTCCCGATAAGTCCTTTTTTCCTCCTCGTTTGTACACTCTACTAGATTCAAATAAGCTAAAGTTGTGGATATCCACTCTCTTGCCTCTGCCAAACAAGATTAATAAAAGGGAAGTTACAGATTTGGCACCGATAAACACATTGAACTATCCATATGGCTGAGAACCCTCACAGACCAATCATAACGACGTAATTATCAAGGGGCGCTCTAGCACTGAGCAAATAGCCCGTTGTGCGAGCCTCCCACTAGGGGCCCGCTATGCCAAAAGCAAGAGAAACCCCATCCTTCTCTTTCCTTTCTTCGCCCTCATGTCACCACACGGGGGGAACACGGGGACACAAAAAAGGGGAGCCCTATATCAACTTGTTCCGACCTAGGATAATAAACTCACGAGGTTGGTGTTACTTCACCGTCGAGAAAAGAAAGAAGACTTCCATCTCCAACTTTAACTCGGACACAACTCCCTTCTTTTCTTTTGGGGGGTGATAAAGGGGAAGTCATATAATTGGTTGTTCGATTAAAAATAATATATTCTCTTGTCAACAAATATATATTATGCATTAATTATAAAAATGTAAGTATTTATCGGCTATTATTTCTTGGAGCGGTTATACAGTGCAAATTTTCAATAATAAAATTATAAATTAGTCCAGTGAGGTTCAAGGGAAAATGACCTTTTATAGACGCTCTCAAAATAATAGCCAATATATATATATATATATATATATATATGCAAAAAATATGCAAATTTTAGATACTTTTACGGTTACGGGATGTAAATAACTTCGGCCGCGAGCTAAAAGTGACATTTGCCCGAGCTTTAAATTATTCAACTTGGGCCCAATGATAACCCTTGTGTTCCAGGCCCACAGTTTGGTTTTGTCTTGTTTGCAGGGTGGCCCAATAGGTTTGTATGGATCTCACCAGTATAGGGGTCATAAGAGTTGGCCTGCAGAAAAGTGTTAGAAGAAATAAAAATAAAGTGCAGTTTCCTTTTTTCTTTTTAATTCTGCGAAAATATTCACACTAAAATTCTGTAAAATGTAATGCTACACTAAAACATACTCCTCGTTTGGTTTCATTGTAAATCAAGCTATTTCATGCATATTGTTATTTAGCTTTGAGCATCACCGTATTCTCTCCAAAATTATAATATAATTATTAATCTTGGAGTTACTCATTATTTTTATTTTTTTCTAATTTGGGGGTAGGGTGGTGCAATGAGTAGAGGCCATGATAGAAAGGTCTTTGATTGGATTGAAATTCTGTATCTAATTTGATACAAATACGAAGTTGCAACCATTGTATTATAATTACAATCGCTATATATCATAATTTATAGTCAATATACAACTTGAATTATGCTCACAACACTAATGAAGGATAAAATAAACCAAGCCACCTAAAGAAATTTGCATCAGCCTCTTCTTCTCAATCAGTTTACTCATTTTATCAAATGCCAACCAATTAGCTTAGTTGAGTTAGAAAATATTATTTGGTTGGAAGTTGAATAAGCTATGCTAGTCTTCGAGATGTAGAGCCGATTGAAGGCGATTATCTCCCAAGTCGTGTAGTAAGAACTTCAATTCAATGTGTCAACCAAATTGTGGTGCAGGAAGAAAAAACAAAGATATTATTTTCATTTTCCAATTAGTTGCGACATCATCATCATTTTAGTAGTCCATATTGGTTACTTGTGGTTAAGATTTCCTCTTCTTCTTTTTTCAAAAAAGGATGTCATTTTAATCATTCTAGGAATCATCTTTCTCAAATTGTCTACTTATTGGGTGCAAAACAAAAAAACTTGATGCAATGGTTTTTATGATACATAAATTTTCTGCCAAACTGTATTCACACTCTTACACCTTTCAACATTAGTATATTGCATTCAGTACGAATACATCAAGTATGGTACTATTTGTTGTCTCTTGAGATTAGTATTATTCGGTCCTAAAAGAATTATAATATTATTAGTCAACATCATTGATTCATTATTCAACTAAGGAAATTCACGAGACACAAGAATACGTGTGAAGCAAATTGCAAATTGCAAATTGCAATGAAAACAATTCACTAGTCAAAAGTTCATTTTTAATCTGTAAAAACTAGTGCGAATTTGCATTTAATTGATTATGACGTACGTTACTCGGTAGGCCTTATTCTCCTTTTAATTATGTGGGGGAAAATCATGATAAAAATATTTTACTCACACTCAATGGTATACTTAATTAATAAGCACATGATAATAATTTTCATATGCATCGTTACGGCTAATTAATCTGCAATGTCACCTCAATCTACCATTTTATTATAGTAAATTAATGTTATTTAATGTAAACATCGGGTTCAGAAAATTTTTTTCTTAGGCAATTAGTGGATGATGGAAGCCTCAAATTATCTCTAACTGAGCAATGAGCGTATAAACGATGGAGCAGTGGGGTTTGAGCTCTTTCTGGTTTTCTAAAGCATTTTAATTTTAATTTTTATATAAACAAAATCAAATTTATGACTTAAACAAGAAGAAAATTACTCCTATGCATGGTGTTTGCACAAGTCTCAGTAACTTATTTAAATGATATATTGAGGTAAAACAACATAGTAGTATTACATAAGCTATATAGTATTAACAAATTCACACAAAAATAAGTATGTCACGTATTTCTTGATTTAATATAATCAATAGCCTCGAGAAAATTATTTCTAAAAGAATATCAATTTTAAATTAATTTTACTCTATGAAACACTTAATTTTACCGGGTGTTCAATTTTTCAAGATATAAATTTCTCTTATTGCTGAATAATTAATTATCATTATTTTTGAAAAGTAATCTCATTATATATTAAAGTTAAACTATTTTCTTGTCGTGGGATGGATGGGCTTCCTCTATCCTTAATCATAGGTATCAGGTTCGAGCTATGGGTTTGGAAAAATTTCTATCAGGGAGCACTTTCCCCTTTAATGAACCTAATGTTAAATATAAGTTTCAATGATGAAAAATAATATATCACATTTGGTGTAGGACCATAAGGGATAAAACAAAGGAATCAAAAAGCCCTATTATTCAAGGAAATAATCTATTAACGGGAGTTCTAGAAGAAAAGCAAAGGACAAGAATCAATGATTAGAGGTGAAAAAGAAAGAAGCGGCGGAGATCGTGAAGAAGAATCAATCAATAATTTGATAGATGATTGACGGAAGTTATTATAGGAATATCCCAAATAAAAGGGAAACAAGATTGCAAAGTTGCTGCATTGGAGATCGTTGAAGCCAGAAATCAAGGGATCGATGATCCCTCAAGTAACAGAAAAGATATGCCTAACAGATGAAAAGCCTGTCAAGACCACAAATCAAGAAAGATCAACGGAAAATTGACTTTATTCTTGGAAAGAATCAATTTATAATTCCTTTCAAGGATCAATTCCCGTGGGTTTGTAATTTCTCAAGATTCACGTCAATCAGAAGCCAAGAAGGCCTCACGAAGTGTGTGTGTGTGTGTGTGTATATGTTCCAGACTTGAAGAATATATACTTTGAACGAACCATTATCTCTCTTTTTGTTCTACTCCAAACAAGCATCATACTACTCCTTAGATCTACCATATAATTTGTGAGAGAAAAAAGAGAGATAAACACTGGTGATGCATTGTATCAAGAAGAGAAAAGTGACATAGAAACTGAATCGTTGGTGTAAAGCTAACCATCTTGTACTCGAGATACTTAAATACTGAAAGAGATCACCATTAGAACCCAAGGGGGCTGGATGTAGGATTCACTTTGAATTCGAACCAGTATAAAAATCCTGGTTCTTTTTTTTCCTGCACTTCATTTCTGCATTATTATTATTCTATTTTATCTTAGTCGACTAATTGGCAAATGAGTTAACTATTTAGAATATTGAAAATAAAAATTGTCAATTCCCCCCCCCCCCCCCCTCTTGTACTTTTAATTGGCATCAGAGCTAGTCTCACACTTTTTTAACAGCTTGTGAGAAAAGATCATGGAAATCAAGTAACTGTTGGATCACTCTTTCAAGAAGGAACATCACAAGTTAGACCACCTTATTACAATGGACAATACTTTTCTCACAGAAAAGTGGGAATGGAAATATATGCAAAATCCTACGATGTCAAAGTATGACGCGTTATAAAAAAAAGGAACTATCCACTACCAACAACAACATAACCAACCACCTGTTGATCCAGAAGATATAGATGAACACACAAACGAGCAAATGACAGTTGTTCAGGTCAATGTTAAGGCACGAAATTTACTCTATAGTGCTACAAGTGGAGAGGAGTATGAAAAAATTTCAAGTTGGGATACAACCAAAGAAATGTGGGATAAACTGGAAGTTACTTATAAAGGAACCAGCAAAGTGAAAGAAACTCACACTAACATGTTGGTTTATGACTATGAACTCTTCCAGAAGAAAGATGGAGAATCCTTTGAGGAAATGTTTGCAAGGTTCAGCAAAATCATTAGTGATCTAAAAGCCTTTGGTAACTGTCACACTTCCTTTTTCACCTACCCCCGAATTAATGAAGGGGTAATAAGGGAGTTTTTCCACTTTAAGTGACATTATTCGGATTTGGAATTTATTTATTTACTTCAGAGTCGCCACCCGAATTTTTGACGATGCTCCGGGACACCGTGTTATTTAAAAATCCCAAACCGAGGAAATTTGACTCTGTTTTAATTCGTCTGCGACCAGAAATCCGAGTAAGGAATTCTGTTAACCTGGGAGAAGGTGTTAGGCATTCACGAGTTCCCTGGTTCTAGCACGGTCGCTTAACTATTAATATTTGGCCTAACTATCTGATTATTTATATGTTTTAAACCTATTGTGCTTTTTAGCCTTTTTTCATTTTTTGGCCGCTTTTATGGATTTATCTTGAAACAAGTCACGATGGCGTGCACTTGTTTGTTGTTGGACACATTATAACTGCGCCACATAAAATGCACCCGCAATTACAACATGTGATTTTTATTAAAATTTGAAGTTAAAGACGGGGACATGAGTTGTCGCACCCGAGTGTAGATTACGTAGTGAAGACTATGGTCATGACAGTTTTAAAGTGCCTATTGGAGGCGATGTTTGATTATTCTTCAGGTTTTTCTATTTGAAATAACATTTTTAGTTTTAAAATCAATTAGGACGTTTATGAATTTATCTTGGACAAGTTACGATGGCATACACTTGTTGTTTTTGAACACATGGCATTCACGTCACATGAGATGAACCCGTGGTTGCTATATGCGTTTTATTAGTTGTTTGGAGTGAGGGTCGGGGGCATGAGTTGCCACTCCCGAGTGTAGGTTAAGGTAATTTGAGGTTATACTCGATTTTTGTCAAGTTTCAAAGTAAGGGTGTTCATTCTACCTAAGGATTCCTAAAATGATTTTCAATAGCCTAAAGATAACATGTTTTGGTCTATGGCCTCGTTTAAACCCCAAATTGTATCACTTTGGGCCATCCTAATTAATTCATTTGGACATGATTCGAAAAATAGTCAAGAACAAACATACTAACACATCTCACGTCTATATGGTAAGAAATAAGGCAAATTTTGAATTGTGAATATAAGGTTACATATACAAGATGTCTTTACCGTTTGATCTACTCTAAACAAGATTATTTATACACAGCTTATGGATCTAACATGGAAATTTGTCTTAAATTTTGTGACAGAACAAGCCTTAAAAAAACTGAATTAAGCTATGGTTGCTTTTATTTAGGGCGGACAGTTTAAGAAAAGATCCGGATTTCAGATTCTACCTTTGATGATCGATTTGAAAACCCATTTGTGTTCATTAGTGAGAAATTTACCGCGAATTTCGTGAATGAAAACATTTCTCATGCTAATTGACACAAGAAGAGAAAAAGGACTGGTTACAGATTGTTTAACACAATTAATGAGTCTAACATTCCAGGCCCCATAGCCTGAAATTCAGACACTACCAGGCTCAATTGGGCCATGTTTACGAGTCTGGCCCAGCTCGGGTGACCTTGGCATGTCTGGACCATAACTACTATAGTAATAAACGTTTCTGAATTAAGAAAAATACAACTGATCATAAATTTATATAGTTTAGTCCATATTTACAACTGAAAAAAGGCGAAATGTACATAGAAGATTGTAGATATGCTATTACTATTACATTACTCCTGAATCATAGTAATACTGATTTACTAATAGGAAAAATAAACAAGGGAAAAACAAAACTAGTTGTTGCTCCTGTGCAAGCCAGCAAACATGTCCTTCGAAGACTTAAACCTGCATTTTAATTATAAGTCCAAAGTTTGAGTACTTGGACAATATTAACGACAGACCTTTGGGCATTATTGTGAGATGAATCTAGTCACAAAAAGGGAGTTAGATTCATCCTTAATGATGCCATAGGAGAACAAAATATGTCCATGCCTTCTTATGGACTGAATCTAACCATAGAAAAGATTAGATTCAAACCCAGTGATATTACTTTGTTTAGACTCTTTAACAGTCATCTTTGTGTCATGCAACAGATTTCAGCAAGCATTTATTCAAATACCTTGACTACTATGGGCATTTTGAGGAGTGAATCCGACTATTTTGTTACTTCAGATTCACTTTCCTAAAGCTCCATCTCATTACACACTTATATCCTTTGAAGGATAATTTTCAGCAAAAGCTAAACTAATGTTATGCACTATTAATGGGGTGAATTTGACTATTAGAAAGTCAGATTCATCTACCCTAGTGCTAATTCAACATAATTCCAAACCATATAAAGGCTTGCTCATTTAGACATTTTAGAGGATGAATCTGACCAATCAAAGGCTCAGATTCCTCACTCTGATGCCCTTCTTAATTACATATTTTATACCCTTTAAAAAGGGTAAACTTCAGCCAACCATAATAATGTTTGTGCACTGCTAAGGGGGTGAATTTGACTATTAAGAAGTCATATTCATCTACCCTAATGCCAATATCCTAGACTATCTAGAGACTTGCTTATTGAATCTCTTTATTGACCAAAGAGACTCAATCGAAAGCATATTTCTGCATTCTTATTGATGGAATCTGACCATAGAGAAGGTCGGATTCAACACCTTAATGCAGCTTGTTTCCTAATATAGGACCATGAGTACTTATCACATATAATATTAAGGAAACAATCATGTACCAACAGGAGAAATACTAACATCAAGACATTACCTATCACACTCACAGAATCATTATCATGCGAATAAACATCTACACAATCACATTTAACAAAACAGGAACANAGTCCAGCAAGAATACACCCAGAAATCTTGAGTATGAATGTTTGAAGGAAAACTTCCAGAAAACCCCCAAAATTAAGAAAAGAGAAGATAGCAACTGATCTAGGCCATCTACTTATGAACTTGTTTTCCAAAAGGAAATCAGATTTTTTTCTAACAGTAATCTTCTTTTCAAAACCTTTTAAGTGGAGATGGTATTTCTGAAAATGGGAAAGATTCTATATCCCAGCAACTCAAAAGTGTAAAAAAATATCACCCCCCAGTCCAAAAAAAATTTCTTCACCTCTAAAAAGAGGGTCTACTTATAGGATATTTGGGAATGGCATATTCTTTGAATATTCCCTATCCAATACTGAAAAAATAGTACCAAAATAATGCATAGGGCAGTTGTCACCCTTATCTTTGGGATAGCTGCCCCCTATTCTAGAACTATCCTACCCATTAAAATGACTCTTTTACCCTTAAAAATCTGATTTTCTAGTATATATTTCCTCATGTACCCCTATTTACCATTAGGTAACCAGGGTTACTTACTTGAGTTACCATTTAACTTTGGTTAACTGACACTAGTTATGCCCTTTAGGTGACAACTAGTTGTTCTTAACTAAGGTTGAGTTAATTAATTAAAGGTTAGTTGATTAAATGCCTAGAGTTGGCTTTCATACTACTTACTATGTTTAAGTCATTTAATCAACAATTTAATTAAACTTAATGGAGGTTAGTCAACTCAGTTCTCTTAACTTAGGTTAAATGAATCTATTTTAGTCCATTAACCTCAAACTAATTGTTTTAAACAGATTTTATTTTTAGTTAAATACTTAAGAAGCTACCTAAGTTAATTTCTAGATTGAAGAAGTTGGAATCATTTAAATGTGAGACTAAGTGAATCAATTATTCTGAAGCTTAGTTAACTATATGTTAACTCTGGTTTAAGTTGTTAAATAATCTAGGCCAATTAGTTTGATCCTTTAGGACTAGGTTAAGTGGCTCATTTCAGTTCAATTAGACATAACTAATTAACTATCAATTTAGGCAATCTAGGAATTTAGTCACCTTTATAGGTTCAAATATCAGCCTAAGTACTCAAATAGGCTATTAGGCAGCTAATCACTGTAGTTGCCTAGCATTAAACTAGAGATTAACTTTCAAATGACCCAAATCTCGGAGTAATTTAACCTATTAGGATCAAAATTTTATTAATGAAACAGTAGATTAGGAAAAACTTACTATCAAGAACACTAGACAATCTATATGCATATCAAACCGAACTAATTGACCAAATGAATTACTAGCCAAACAAACTCATAAGAAAACAGCTTATCAGTCATGATATTCAAAGGGAATCTGACCAAGAACAAATATATGACTGTCATGGATACATTTGAATCTTAAATCTAAACCACATTATTCGGATACCTAATCAAGCACATAGAAAGAATCAATTAATTAAATGGATCAAGGAAAAAGAAATGAGCATACATATGAAACAGTGACAAAACCCTAGGTTAGTTACTAACGAATTAAACATGAAATACATTCAGGATTTTGGATTAATCAAGAGAGAGAAAAAATCACATAAACAAACATGAGACATCTGAGACAGAACAAAAGGAGAAAAAGAAGAAGCTAATATAAACAAGGATGTAATAATACAACAAAGATCAGGCGTTTTCATGTAATAATCAGGAAAGAAACAGATAGCAAGGAAAAAGGGGATACTCGTTTGAGGTATTTAGACGAACTACGGTGACTTGCCGGAGTTAGGCCGGACTACGACGACTTCCAAAAGTGACCTTTACTCATATGAATCGACGGCTCTTGTCAAGAGCCATCGACTCATGTGAGTTTGAGTCACAGAGCCGCTTGGATTTGACTTAGCACAAATTAGGGTTTTGACAGCTTCTTAGATCTGAAAAAACTCACGATTGAACGGTGATTTAGGGAAACCAACGGTGGGATGGGATTAAGGAGGTCTCGGGGATTGTCTGGTAAAATTTTGGGGTCGATTGGGTGAGGCTCCGGTGGTCGGAAGCTGGTGGGATCCTGGGGAGGCTAGGGTTTGTTAGAGGGGAAAGAGAGAGAGAGAGACGAAGGGGAAAGGGGGGTTAGACTTTTGCAAATGAGGGTAGGGGGGTTTAGGAACAGTTATATAGGTTTAGGGGTGTGGATTTCCGAACCGTTGGATCGAAGTGATCCAACGACTGGGGTTTGATGGGGCAAAACGGTGTCGCTTGGTTGTTACGGGGGACAGGCCGAGTGAGGGGTTTGGGCTGGAGTGTATTGTGTATAGAGAAGGGGTTTGGGCCTGGGTAGTTTTGGCCCATGTCCGATTTTAATCCCCTTTAATTAACTAAACCAATTAAATTAATTAATTTCAAATCTAATTTAATCCAAGAAATGTAGTAATTAATTTAAACCTTATTTATTTACAGATTAATCAAGAATAACACGACCAATTCTATATTCCTAATTAAATCCGTGATTTATCGAATAAAAGATGATTAGTTTTTAATAATNTTATTTACAGATTAATCAAGAATAACACGACCAATTCTATATTCCTAATTAAATCCGTGATTTTGTCGAATAAAAGATGACTAGTTTTTTAATAATTAATTATTAAAACTAAATTACGTCAAGTAAGCATCATTCGTCTATTATTTAGTTAACTATAACTTTATAATTCCTTGATAATAATGATGCGCCTAATTTTCGCAAGTTTAAATAATTTTAAAGGATGAATTATGAATATGCAATGCAAAATAAATTCACAATTAACACTAAAATTCAAAAAAAATCTGTGAAATTAATTTATTTTATCGAATTTTATAGGAGTATATGGTGGGTAAAATATCACATGCTCACAGTTACCATACTCAAGTGGTGATCATATTCGAAAAATTATAAAAATCATACCTACCACTTGGCAGACAAAAGTAGTTGCCCTCGAATCTCAAGATCTAAACCCTCGAATCTCAAGATCTAAACAAACTTTCAGATAATGATCTTCGAGGAGATCTTATAGAATTTGAGAAAACACATCTCAAGAAAACAAACTAGGAAGAAAAAAAATAATTGCTTTCAAAGCTACAACTGAAAGACCTGAAAATGATAATGAAGATGACCTAGAAGCTCTTGAAGAAGAGATTTCTAGGGTATCAAGGAACATGGATGGTTTAATGAGAAGATATAGAAACACAAGAAGGGGTAGGATTCCACCTAGGCGAACCACGCAATACGAAGAACAAGACAAGAATGATGGAAAATGTTATAAGTGTGGAAGGTATGGGCATGTTCAAGCTGAATGCCCAAACCTTAAAAGAAAGGTTTCCAGATGATTAAATAAAAACAAATCTTTCAGAAGCTCGAGTGATGAAGTTAGTTCAGAACAAGAAGAAATAGCAAATTTGTGCTTCATGACCATTCTGGAAAACGACATGAACAAATACTCGGGCAGCCGGACCAATGAAGATGCACCAGACGATGAATGCAAAGAAGATACTTAAAATTGTTTCATAGCACGAGGTGAAATAAGCGAAGATCTTATAACTATGTAATGAATTGCAGGATATTCTTTACATTACCTTAAAAGAATCTCAAAAAATGATGAATGAACTAAGGAGACTCAATAGGGAAAAAAGGACTAGGAACTCAAGCTTGAAGTCTGTGAAATCGAAAAAGATGTACTTCAAGATGAAGTTCAGGAATTGCAAATGCAACTTAATGGCATGCACAAGTCCACCGGTCACGGTTCTTTCAAGTCTAACCATGCGGCTTATAAGTCAACTGGAAAATGACCAATTAGAACTGAGTCCACAAGTACTAACACAAGTGGTATATCAAAAACTGGATCAACCCCTATGTGTCATTACTGTAACAAAATTGGACATAAATATTCTTTCTGTCAATTTCGTAAATCTAATGTTTCAGGATAAATTTGGAAACTCAAAAACAATCCTGATCTTAGTATAACTAACCAACAAGAACCCAAGCAAGCTTGGGCACCTAAAAGAAAGTGATAAATTTATCTTTTAGGAACACCACAGAAAGAGCTGCAAAGGCAAATGGTACGTAGATAGTGCATGTTCAGTCACATGACAGGTGACAAAAGCTTGTTCAAAGAAGTTACTAAGATAAATGGAGGAAGTGTCAAATTTGGTAATTATTCAAAAGGAAAGATAGTTGGCACTGGCATAGTTCCATTCAATAACAAATGTGATATTACTGAAGTATATCTTGTAGATGGACTCAACTGTAATATCCTGATTATAAGTGAACTATGTGATTCAGGGTACGAAGTTAATTTTAAGAAAACAGGATGCGCTATTGAAGAAGAGTCAGGTAAAATAATACTCCCAGGAAAAAGGTATAGAAATGTTTACATTCTTAATGGCATCGAAAATCTATATAGTCACATCTTCTTAGCTTCTATATATGATGATCCATGGTTGTGGCATAAGAAACTTGGTCATGCAAGCATGCATCTAATTGAGAAACTCTCTAAGCATGATTTAGTTATTGGTCTTTTCTGCAAATCATGTATGTGATGCATGTCAAATTGGTAAACAAACCAGAAACTCTTTCAAAAGCAAAGACATTGTGTCTACCGCAAAGCCTTTACAATTGCTTCACATGGATTTATTTGGACCCACCAGAACTGCTAGCATAGGAGGAAAACGATATGCTTTTGTTATTGTTGATGACTACTCACGTTTTACATGGGTAATTTTCTTATCTCATACAGATGAAGCTTTGAAATACTTTGAGATTTTCTGTAAGAGAGTTGAATGAGAAAAAGGGTACCTTATTACAACCATTCAAAGTGATCATGGAGAAGAATTCGAAAGCAAAGCATTTGAATATTTCTGTAATGATCAAGGATATACATACAACTTCTCAGCTCTAAGATCACTTCAACAGAAGAGTAGTTGAGCTGAAAAATAGAACCTCTAAAAGATATGGCCAGAACAATGATATTGGAACATTTCCTGCCAAATCATTTTTGGGTAGAATCAGTAAGCACAACCTGCCACATTCTCAACAGATGTCTTATAAGACATATCCTGAAGAAAACTCTATATGAATTATAGAAAGGTAAACGGTCCAACATAGGCTTTTTTCATCCTTTTGGTAGCAAGTGTTTTATCCACAACAATGGTAAGGACAATCTTGGAAAATTTGATCCAAGAAGTGATGAAGGTATTTTTCTAGCTTATTCCATAAACAGTAGAACTTTTAGAGTTTATAATAAACTCACTTTATATCTAGAAGAATCGGTACATCTCATATTTGATAAAAATAACACTATGGCCGAGAAAGGAATTATTGTAGGTGATGAAGATACCAGCCAAGAAACATCACAGTCAAGCAAATCTCAAAAGTCGACTAAATAAGACAGACGGTGTCATAGAATCGACTAATGAACTTGTCAACAGTCAACCAGAATCACAGAAGGAGTCAACTACTCATACGACTGCAACACGTCCAAATGAGTGAAGAAGTGAACTAGAATATCCTCAAAAGTTTATCATAGGAAATCCAAGTGAAGTAATGAAAACAACGGGAGTTCTCAAGAAAAAGGAAAATGTAGCACTCATCTCTCCGATTGAACAAAAGAAGGTTGAGGAAGCCTTAAAAGACTCCAGCTGGGTACAAGCAATGCAGGAGGAACTCGATCAATTTGATAAAAATCAAGTTTGGGAACTACTATCTAAGCCTGCAAATGCTATTGTAGTTGGAACAAAATGGGTTTTCAGAAATAAGCTTAATGAAGAAGTTAAGGTTGTGAGAAACAAAGCCAGATTAGTAGCCCAAGGCTACTCACAGCAGGAAGGAATTGACTACGATGAAACCTTTGCACCACTAGCTCGACTAGAGTCTATACGGATTCTTCTTGCATACGCATCCTTCCAAACGATTTAGACTTTTCCAGATAGATGTCAAAAGAGATTTTTTAAATGGCTTAATTGACGAGGAGGTATATGTAAAACAACCTCCTGGTTTTGAAGACTAAAAATTCTCTTACCATGTGTATAAGTTGACTAAAGCTCTGTATGGACTCAAACAAGCTCCACGAGCCTAGTACGAAAGGCTTAACTCATTTATACTTGACCATGGCTTTACAAGAGGTTAAGTAGATAATACATTATTTATAAAAAGATCATCCAGAGGTAATCTTATTATTCAAGTTTATGTTGATGATATTATCTTTGGAAGTGCTAACCCTCTTTTGTGCAAGAAATTCGCTAGTCTTATGCTAAGTGAGTTTGAAATGAGCATGATGGGAGATCTTATATTTTTCCTTGGACTTCAGATTCAACAATCTGAAGAAGGAACTTTTGTGTGCTAGAAGTAATATACAAAGGAGTAGATTCAAAAGTTTGGCATGAGCAGTGCTAAAGTAATTGGTACACCAATGAGCCCGTCAACAAGTTCCAACAAGGATGACAAAGGAAATACAGTTGATGAAACCAAATATCGTGGAATGACTGGCTCTTTGCTTTACTTGACTGCCAATCGACCAGATATAATGTTTAGTGTGTTTAAATATGCCAGGTTTTAGTCAGCTCCTAAAGAATCGCATCTGACTACAGTAAAGAGAATAATTCGTTATCTCATCAAAACTATCTCTTATGGACTATGGTACACACGTTCTAACAATTTTAAGTTGGAAGGGTTTTCAGATGTTGATCTTGTAGGTGATAAGGAAGACAAAAAAATCACAGCGGAACATTTCAATTACTGGGAAAGGCATTAATATCATGGAACAGTAAGAAACAAGGCTCAATCGCATTATCCACAACGGAGGCAGAATATATTTCCATTGGGCAATGTTGTGCACAATTTCTATGGATGTCTCATCAACTGGGTGACTATGAACTAATTTTTGAACTTATTCAAATATTTTGTGATAACTCTAGTGTTATATGTCTCTCAAAGAATCTTGTGCATCATTCTAGGGCTAAGCATATAGACTATAAACATCATTTCATTAGAGATCATGTCCTTAACGGAGATATAGAATTATCATTTGTTGGCACCACTGATGAATTAGCAGACATTTTTACTAAGTCTTTACTTGAAGATATATTTTGCTCCCTAAGAGAACTTCTTAGCATTATTTCGCTTGATCATAAAAATTAGGACCTATGTCTTAGTTTTAATTATTGAGTGTCTAATGTTTTGGTTTTATTATCTCTGTAAGTATGCATTAATTAAGCGCCTCTGATTTCCCTTTATTTTTCCATCAGTCGCAACTTTCAAGAAAGGAAAACCAATCATCATGACCCTCACTGACACCCTTTCCTTTCTTGCATTCAACCGTCAAATTTTATTTTAATCCTCTGAACCATTCTCCCATGTCTTCATTGTTCCTATCGCTCAGAAACCCTTCTCAAACATCCTTCAAGCCCTTCTTCGGAATCCTTCAATGGCTAAACACTTCAAGAATTTGTGTGCCTCCACTAGAAAAAGTACTTATTCCAAGGGAAAACCCTCTTCTTAGCCTCTAGAATAAGTAGACCTAGGGTCTGATCACTCAGAAGGGTTTGCCTCTTCTCAGGAAGAACCATCTGACCACTCTCACCGAATAGGAGAAAAAGCTCTTGGAAAAAGGCCCATGGAAGACCCCCTTGAATCTTTTACCCCCAAGAAATCCAAAATAGACCTCTCGAGTTCTCTAGAGTACGACCTCAATTTCTAGGATACCCCAAATAGGGATACTTTGTTGCTCTGAAAGACAAGCCCATTGCTCACGTCCGAGTAATCGACCTTGATGGCATGGAGGCCCTCAATTGTAAGGTAAATGATCTGCTTGTTTTTCAATGATGGTCTAAATTCCTTTATGTACCCCATCTTAAAGTCTATGAACCTTTAGTGAGAATGTTTTATGCCAATCTTAGCTCTAGCAAGCCTGATAAGTTAGAATCTCTAGTTCTAGGAAAACACATTGTCCTTGATTCTGCCATGTCAGACTCAATTTTTCAGTGTAAGTTCTTCGATTTTCCTATGCTTTTCAAGAATACTTGGCCAGATGATTCTGAAATTTCTTTTGATCAAGAAAAATGTTGTATTGCTGAGTGTTCATCTAATTTCCTTCCTAACCAGTTAGGTCCCAGTGATTTTAGCTTCGAAACCCAAGTTTTGGTCCACATTGTTGCAACTACTCTTATTCCTCGTACTAGCTCATTCTCTACCTTATCTCAAAGGGGCACCTTTCCCATCTACTATCTTGTGACCAAACTTAAGGTTAAACTATCCTCATGGGTCATGAATTTTATGATTGAGAATGTTGATGATCCCACTAGTCTACCCTATGGTTTGGCTATCACCCACATCTTGGAAGCCCACAACATATCTATCTCTGAATACCTCTTTGTCTCTATTTCAAAGTCCTAAAACTATAGAGCCTTTGCCAGTATGGAGTATATATGTACTAAGGGTTCCTAAGTGAACAAACAGGAAGGTGAAGTCAAGAATGTTTAGCCTGATTCTAAGATCAAAGCCTCTGTTTCCCATTATAGTGTAGGTGATCCTGATTTTCTAGAAAAATTGACCCCTATTGACAACAAGTTGACCATCATCAAGGACCTTCTTGATGTAACTTAATTCATTATTGGGGACATCCATGCAATCTCCAAAAAGACTCGGTCCAACGTTTCAAAGATGAGGGTCAAAATTATCAAACATGCAAAAAATACAGTCAAAGCCTTCAAGGAAGTACATGATAAGATAGATGGGGTGACAGTTTTAGCTAATGCCAGCTTTGAGCGTCTCGAGGTGTCACGACCCAAGAACCCAAACCAGTCGTGATGGCGCCTATCGAGGTACTAGGAAAGGCGACATTTATCAAAATACTTCGACAACTTATAAAAGGTAATTCAAAAGCTTTTTCATAACAGAGTTTTATAGAAATAGGAGTTAGACTCAAAATACAATGCGAAAAAAAGTAGCCCTAACCATCGGGGTGTCACTACGTCATGAGCAACTAGACTCTCAATCTAAAACAATATTTACAACAGTCTGCGTCTAAATATCAATACAGAGAAAGAAAGATAATGAAGAAGGAGCACAAGGTCTGGGAACGCTGACAGCTACCTCGTAAATCTCTAGAAATTCAACCGCGCACGAGCTCAATGACCTCCGCGTACGTGTATTGGTAAAAAAGAGTTTCACACGTAAGCCAGCTTTTGACTACTCAGCCAGTCACGTTGACACAGGAAAACGCGACAGCTGGACGTGATTCTTTAAAGAGGTACGGTACACAGAGGCACAGTTCAGTAAACCCACAAACTTATCAGCCACGGAAAACTCAACTTGATCAAAACGGAAGAGGGGCACAGTCAGAATGAATCTAGACAAAGCTACGAACAGATTCAAGGACCCACAATTGATTACTCAAATGTTATGTAACCAAACCCCAATTACCGTTATCCTTTATAACGCCTCATTAATGTCATAATTAGTCATTAATGAGTAACCATAGCAAGAGTCATACGTTATAAGAATCTCCTATAAAAGAGAGGGGAATACAACTTGTAAAGGCATCTGGTTCTCGAATACAATTAACTTCGATTTTTTATTTATGAAATACTGTCTATTATTCATTTTTCTTCATTATCTTGATTATCAGTAACTCGTATTCATCTTAAAAATAAGCTTTAGTCAAAGAGTCTAATTCTTTGGTTAAACAAATTGGTTCCGTTGCCGGGAATCTGATAATCTTTGTTTACTTTTCAAGTGATATCCTCTGAATTATGTCAAACCCAACGACAACAACAAGAAAAGGAGTGGAACCCCAGTTCCATCGCCTTCAGGAATCCCACGTGGTTCGAGGGAACAATCTACAGAAAGATCCAATAACAACAATGGTGATAATGATCAAACTGTGGAACAAGATCGTGTAAAGCAAATGATTGCAGAGTATGTGAGCCAAGCTTTGCAAGAATTTGCGAGAAGATTACCGGCAGCGTTACCTACACCGCCGATGCCACCCCTAATAACACCATCACCATGGAAAATCCTCAATCTGGGTTGGCAAACTCAAGAAGAGGAGATACTCCTAATGAATCTCTCGAAACGAGATCAGGTATATCTAATAACTCAGAATTACAAAATTTACTGCTATCCATGCGGAAACAGATGAAGGATCAGAACGATCGCATCAAACAAATTCCTGGAGTACCACCTATCATCAAAGGCATCGATGTCTATAGATATTCTCAACAACCTTGGAAGCCAAGTGCGACACCCTTGCCTATACCCAAGAATTTTAAAATGCCTGACATCCCCAAATATGAGGGAACAACTGACCCACACGACCATGTGACTGCTTTCACTACTGGGGTAAAAGGCAACGACTTAACGAAATAAGAGATTGAATCAGTCCTTGTCAAAAAATTTGGGGAAACACTTACCAAAGGGGCCCTAACCTGGTATTCTCTTCTCTATGAAAATTCTATTGATCTTTTGCTGAGCTTGCAGATTCGTTTATAAAAGCACACTCTGTTACACAAAAAGTTGAGAAGAGAATGGAAGACATATTCAAAATAAAACAAGGAGACATGGAACTACTCCGTGAATTTGTAGACAGGTTTCAACGAGAAAGAACGCAGTTACCCAGGGTACCTGATAATTGAGCAGACATGGCATTTGCATGAAACCTGAACGATAAAAGCTCAGAAGCCACGAGACGACTTAAGGAGAGTCTAAGAGAATTTCCCGCTAGACCATGGAACGATGTATATAACAAGTACAGTACTAAACTCAGAATATAAGAAGATATCATTGCTCGTTCGAGAGATGAAGATCATTCCAGATCCAGACGTCCTGAATCAGATAGAAGATCAGGTAAAAAAAGGTGCGATCCTTACTTAAGACCCTCGAGATGCGATATCCGCCCCAGGTTCGAAAACACTAGGTCGGACTATAGACCACAAGGAAGAGACGTAGTCTCATCCTCGTCTAGATCCAGAAAAGATCGAGATGAACGACCTAGAGGTAGTACTCAAATTGGGGATCATACCTTTAATGTAAGTACTACTGAACTTGTCTCAATATTGAGGAACATGGGAGACAAGGTTAAGTGGCCCAAAGAGATGCGGTCAAATCCAAGTAGAAGAAACCCAGATCACTGGTGTGAATTTCACAACGATCATGGGCACAAAACTGCGGATTGCAAATTTTTACAAGATGAAGTAGAAAATTTGTTAAAACAGGGCTATTTAACAGAACTGTTTAGTGATAAAGGTAGACAGGTATATATGAGGTAACAGAATTCCAAGTCATCGATACTGACATGGCTTATAACGTGTCATTGGAAGGCATGGATCCACGACATGAAAGCGATACCCTCCATGTTGCATCAGGTAATTAAATTTCCCTCTGAATGGGAGATTCAATAAATCAAAGGAGATCAGCAGACCGCAAGAAATATAAACTCTGTGGTACACTACAACAAGAAAATATAGGTGGAAGAATTACGAGATAAGGGAATCTCCCAAGCAGGTAACACAACTTACGAGATAAGGGAATCTCCCAAGCAGGTAACAAGAAAATATAGGTACGGAAGGTATTATTGCTAAAACAGGTACGCAAGAAAATACGTACGAGAAGGAGAGTCAAGTTACCACGGAAGGTGTAATATACCACACAGATGCAGAATCCAGGCCGGACGTCATTCGTGAACCGAAGGAAGATGAGCACATCAAACCAACTATGAAGGAGCTCGAAGTTGTTCCGTTATCTGAACAAAAGCCTGAGCAGAAAGTGTATTTGAACGAGGATAGGCCCCGCTCGAAGAGGTAAGTTAATTTATTATTTAAAGGCTAATGTAGACTTCTTTGCGTGGTCCCACTCAGATATGACAGGCATCCCACCAGAAGTGATGACTCATAAACTAAATGAAGATCTATCATTCGTACCTATTAAGCAGAAGAAAAGAAATCAAGGACCATTCAAGAACCAAGTGATCGACGAAGAGGTACAAAAACTCTTCAAGATGGTTCGATACGAGAGGTAACATACCCTAACTGGATAGCAAACACCGTGGTAGTACCTAAAAAGAATTGAAAGTGGAGAGTATGCGTAGATTATACTGACTTGAATAAAGCATGCCCCAAAGATTCATTCC